>BQNB010033061.1:0-52650 GCA_026074375.1 Tanacetum coccineum | reverse complement strand
ATCAACCCATAGATATTATCACCTCTAATTTACATAACCAAAATCCATCTTTATCGATCATTTCTTAACATCATATGATCATATCATAAAAATCCCCAATTTACCAATTTCACTTAAATAAACTTATCCCGTGATTCAAAATACTTTAATATATATTTTAGAATATCAATTACCCAAAACTCCCAAATTTGAATACATGAACCCTAACTCTTTAATTCATAATTCAACTCAATAAATGTTTGGAATAAAATAAGTGTTTATTATTAAATAAAATTGGTCATTGTAAAGTTTATAGTTTAGATAGTAATTATAAGGTAATAAAGTCTATCTTGGTCAAAGTTAAGTAAAGTTGACCAAGGTTTGACTAAAGTAGGAAAAATAGATAGGCTAGTCAATAAGTATAATTACCCATTTAGTAGGGGTATTTGTACAAGTCTTTTATATTTTGCAATCACTTCTCCCAACCTCCCTTTTTATTATTCCTTTGAATGAAAACTTTGAAAATGATGAAAAATACTCTCTAGCTCATCTCTCTTATTGTCAAAACTTTCAAATGATACTATAGTGCAAACATGACATAGAACAAGTGGTATCTATCGCCGAGAGAGATCTAGTTTGTGCTTTCATGCGTCAAATCGAGCAAGTGTGTGATTTTTCGATCTAGGAGCTTTCGGAACTAAGAAAATGTGTAATCTTTGTAAAATTTGGATATTAGATTTACTATTTGACGTCATTTTGGTGATAAAATGCTTTTAAAAACTTTCAGAAACGTCAAATTGTGGATTTAATAGCTAGTTTACAAAAATTATTCGTTTAGAGTTGATTTTGATCGAAAATAATTGAATTTCATAGCTTTCGTAACGATGAAAACGAGTTTCGGTAACTATTTTTGTGATTAAACTGCTTTCATAAAATAGATAACAGGTTTCGGAAACTAGTTTTAGTTATTTGATAACTTTCGTAATCTAGAAATCAGGTTTTGGTAACTGTTTTAGGCAGGAAATAGCTTTCGTATAATAGTTTTTGAGCTTTCATATCCTAGTGAGCTTTTGGTAACTATTATACGTAAGTGATTTTAGCTTTCGGAAATTAGATTTAGCTTTTGTAAAATTGTTAATTAGCTTTCGGAACATAGAACTTAGCAAATTTGAAAAGATAATAATGAGATTATCACTCTAAACTGCATACAAAATCAAATTGATCAGGGTCTTATTTGTTTCGTAAAAAAATTACGAAAATAAGAGATTTCTTAATTTTTACGAAAGTAGGGGAAAATTGGAATTTACGAAAGGTGGTTTCATATATTAGAAATTTTGGTAACCGTCTGATTTCGTAACTTGTGAAGCTTTCATATTCTGTGGTTTCGTAATTAGGGTTTCATATCAAGAACTTGGTCTTGGTTTCGTATTTCCAAGGGTTTTGTAACACAGGTTTCCTACAGAAGGTTTCATAACAAGGTTTTGTAACTGAGGTTTCATATTTCAGAGGTTTTGTAATTCTAAAGGTTTCGTAAAAGATGTTTCGTATTACAGATTTGACACAGTTTTATAACTTTGAGGTTTCGTAAGACTTGGTTTCGTAAACAAAGGTTTCGTAACACATCTTTCCTAATTGCAGGTTACGTAATTAAGTTTTCGACTTTGAAGGTTTCATATCTCAGTTTCAGAGGTTTTGGAGCACAGTCTTTGAGGTTTCGTAACACAGTTTTAGAGGTTTTAGATCTTCTTACTTTTGGAAATTAAGCTTTTGTATAAAGGCTTCTTGTTACTTAGTCTTTGTGAACAAGACAAGCTTTTGTATTCTCAAGGTTTTGTATTATTGTTGTAGTACAAGATTCATTGTTAGTGCTCTTTGTTCTCACGATTGCAAGTCTTTATCTCTAAACCGATCCAAGTTTTCATTGTAATCATTGATTGATTCACATCATGTCTGCTTTAAATCAACAAACTCTTGTTGAATCAAGATCTACTGATAGACCTTCAATCCTTGAGAAAGGAAATTGTATACCATGGGAAAGTCAGTTTAGGAGGTTTCTAGAAAATAAGGGAGAAGATGGGAGCAGATGTGGTGCTCAATTACAAAAGGACCTTATGTATGGTTCTGATGTGTCATTGTATGGTGTTTATTTATGATAGTTCAAGTTTTAAATTTATATTTTGCCGACTTAACCAAAAATAACACTTTAACGGGCAGTGTACCCGGTCGGTGATAGATTCGTGGTAAGTAGGGTGTCGAACACTTGAAGCGAGGTTAAATCTCTTAATTTATTTATATTTTGGTTATATAATCTAAGTTAATCTAATCTAAGTCAAACCTATGCTAATTTTATGTTAGTTCTAATCCTAATTCTAACAAGTAAAAAAGGGGGTTTTCAGCCTGAGAAACTGGCACGGGTTTGGTTGATGACTACAATCAACTCAAGACACTTTAACCCGCGTAAGCAACATAACAGAAGATAAAAGTTCAGTCGAGCCTTATGATAGAAAACTTTATTAGCCATCATTAATCTTATTAGAAGTTGGTTTGTTTATTTAGGGCAATGATTACTTATCTCAAAGAGGCATATCATTCTTAGACTTAGGCGGGACTTCATCCTAAGACCTAGACACATTAATTCTGTCATAATTAAAGTAATCGCATTAAGCATCCTTATTTGCTGATTATAATCTTTCTTAGGGATTAAAGCATTGGTGATCTTGTTAACCCTAGCTCATAGAGACTTTACCCACTTACTGCTTAATGGCAATTTATACTCTAGTAGTCCACTTGTCCAACTATCCAATGGAATCAGAACATTACTTGTTGAATTATCTAGATTCACCTACTAGTCAACATGTTCAATAAACAAAAGGCAGTTTACGTTAACTAGTTAAGCCAGAAGCGGATCCTTAGCATGATTTTAGAAGGACAATATTTATGATCCTATGATTCTAGATGTATAAATCACTATATGGTGAGCTATCCCGGCATCTAGATTACTTGGTCCGTATCACTAGAACCAGTTGAATGATAGGTCGCATACAAAAGCACGTAAACAAGTATGAATTGATAAACATAAACAAGCATTCAACGATAAATTAAGCAATCGAGATATAAACAAAACCAAATATTCAGATCTTCATAATAATAGCTAATACCCAAAGGTATTAGCCTTCAAACATCATAATTAATACAAGAGTAATTGTTTTAGCCAAGGTAAACTAACCTAGTTAACGAATGATACCAAAAACTAAACGATTACAAAAGTATAAGAACTTACACGTTGTCGCATATGGATTAGAATGCATTGCAAGACCTCTGCTGCTCTTTTTCTCCTCTGAAAATCGACTTTTGTGGTTTGGGTATCGAGAATATGATTTAGCACACTTAAAACTCATTTTTGAGTTTTCTATTTATACTGTCTGGAAGTCAGTTCGATACAGCGTATCCAAAGTGATAAGATCGATTTAAGCTCAGATTGGTTAGATCTTTTATATCTAGGATAAACAATAACAATGATTGAATATGCACAGCGGAATTATAAGAACACAATCAATGTTATCAAAAGGTTTTCTTTATTCATACGTTTTCCCTATTACCCCAACTATAACTTGGGGTTACTAACTAACTATAATCTAACTATGGTGTACACACACATACCTTTTACTATTCGACTCTCATCAGTCGACTCTACTATATATCTAAAACCTATGTCTATGATCTCTTTATATAGGGAGAGATCATGACTTATAAAGGAAGTAAATCATAAAAGGAAACTATTAAATTAACATTAAACCGTCATTAAGATGTTTTTCCCTAAGTCATTATCTTGTAGAATATTTGACCAAATCTTCATATTTCTCCACCGGCTTGTAGAGTTTCATAATGACGACTTGATCCATTTTTCATTCTGTTGCTCATTTGTATCATCAAATCAAGAATCCCAACAATCTTCCCCTATTTGATGATGACAAACCAAAAAATGTTCTTGTACGAACTTTCCTTAGAGCTGAGAAAGTTGAGATCATGGATCTCACTGAATGAAACAAACTCTTCTTGAAAAATGCTACTGCTTCCACCTTAACTAAGATCTCCTAGAACATAGCACCACATATAATAAGCTACAAATCAATAAACCTGTAATCTTCTTCCCCTTTTTGTAATCATCTAATAGGGGTCTCCTGTAGATATGCAACTTGGATCATAACACACTACAAATCATATACCACACTACCAATCCATCCTTCTAATGACTCAAAATACCCTCCATGAAGCATAATAAGATAAATGACTCTGAGCAGTAGAAACACAAACTAGTAGTAGTAATAAATGACTAGTAGTAGTAACGAAATACTTCCCCTCAAGTGGTGCATGTAGATGGTTAAACATTTAATCAATAAGCTTCCCCTAAAACCAATATGTTTACCATCTCTTGAATCTCGAACTCTTTAGGCTCTATGTAGTGATTACTGATGAAGAAAACTGAGTATAACGAATTTGATGAAGAAGTAGAATCTCCTAAACTTGTGTATTATGTCTTGCACTATCCACGTGACGTCGAACTTATAAATAAATCTATGAAATATAAGTAGACCGCAACATCTTGACAAAAACCTCATCTTCTATGAGACACATACTAAGTGATAGCAAATGTGAGCATTGAGCACCATAAGAAAAATCACACACCTTTGCTAGATTTTGACAAGTCTTCGTTACACCATTGTAAGCACGAACAAGTTATCTCCAAATGTTGTAAGCCATTTGAGATATGATAAGAACACAAACCTGTGAAACTCCACTTCAACGTCATATAGGTGATAAACAATCGTCTCCGTAATCACCTTGACCTTAAATTTCAAAACTAGCCATTTGACATTTAATCATGAATCTTGATAAGGGTTAAATCTTATTATGATTTTATATTTCCATGTCTAACCAATGTATAATATAAAAGCTGAAAATTAACCCATACACCAAATATTATGTCAAGTACGGATACACCTATCACAACTAACCAAAATCAGATATACAATAAAACCAAGCCGAAATTAATGACATTTTCTAGCCCAAGGTTCAGTTTAAAAATCTGAAAAATGGCCTAAAATTTTATTTTGATAACAAAATTTGGTTCAGTGAATCCTAGGCCCAAAGTATCTTAACTAATAACCCTAATTATTAGGGATATAAATGACTTCAATCCCTAATTTTATCACCATATCACACGCCTATCATTCGCTTTATAAGCAAATCTGATCCACTGTTCATTCTACCATAAACAGGAATGCATCCTTTAGTGCATTTGTCATTCATTTACCCAACTCATATCAAAAGCACCACATGAGAACCAAACCATACAACATTAAATATTCTTCATAGGTTTCTTCTTTTGCTTTTTAAATTCGAACCATAAGAACCATGAAGTCTTATTTTAGCTTATGTACACTACATGTAACCCATGAAGATTTAATAATTTTCGGCGTCAAGATCATGTTGAGGGTCTCGGGTAGGTTGATCGCATGTTTTGGTTTTTGATTTGTGAACGAAATCAAAGAAGGAAGATAACATACTTGTTATACTCTATTCTTTCTGTTCGAATATCAAAGAGAAGCCTTATCCTTCTCACAGATTGATGAGGATATGTCTTTTCGAGTATTTGATCATTCAAAGGTCATAACTTTATTTTGAAACTCGAAAAGATCGATTGAGATCATGTGTATTGTTTAGTTTTAATTTGTGAAAGGAGATGGGTTAGGTTGTGGAGGAGTGATGATCATGACGATGGGATTTAGGATTTGTTGTTGTGGTTGATGTAAGGTTCGGTTTGTCCCAGAGTTAAACTAGAGCCGAGTTAACTCGGTTATAACCGAGTTGACTCGGTTTTCTTTTTCGATTATGAGTCTTGGTGAAAAAGATGAGAGATGTGACGATGGGGTTTATAGGTTTAGAACAGTTGTTGGTTTTTGTTGGATGTGATGTTTTGGCTGTGATGATCATTGTTGTTGTTTTTTTTTTGTTTGGTTGTGTTCTTAAGTTAAACCTGACTAAGCTTACTCGGTCATAACCGAGTCAAATCCAAACAGTACTAACTATTACTACTGCTAATAGTAAATCCTGCTAGCAGTATTAACTTTATGACCATGTAGCGAATTATAACCACAAACCAGGACGAGTGTACATTAAATCCAGAACCACCATTATCAGAATCAAATCATGCGTCCAAGATTAAAAAAATTAACAACAAAAAACGATTATACATACCAAACTGGTTGTTTTGAAGCAACTCTTCTTCTTGAATCACAGCAGCAGACTTGAAACCATGTAACAGAAACCTGAAACAAGTTTCACCACTTGTTCGATTGTAAAAACCCTGTAGATCCTAGATCAAGAGCCCCCTTGGCTTTGATACCAATTGATAAGATCGATTTAAGCTCAGATTGGTTAGATCTTTTATATCTAGGATAAACAATAACAATGATTGAATATGCACAACGGAATTATAAGAACACAATCAATGTTTTCACAAGGTTTTCTTTATTCATACGTTTTCCCTATTACCCCAACTATAACTTGGGGTTACTAACTAACTATAATCTAACTATGGTGTACACACACACACCTTTTACTATTCGACTCTCATCAGTCGACTCTGCAATATATCTAAAACCTATGTCTATGATCTCTTTATATAGGGAGAGATCATGACTTACAAAGGAAGTAAAATAATAGATAAGGAAACTATTTAAATTACATTAAACCTCATTAAGATGTTTCTCAATCATTATCTTGTAGAATATTTGACCAAATCTTCATATTTCTCCACCAGCTTGTAGAGTTTCATAATGACGACTTTGATCCTTTTGTTTCATTCTGTTACTCATCTGTATCATCAAATCAAGAATCCCAACACAAAGGGTTGGATACGGCGTATTAGAGTTTCTTGGAGTAGGGACCACGTTTGATATCTTTCAGAATCTTCACATACTATATCTTTAATACAGCGTATTGGTCTTCTTTGGATACGGCGTATTGAGCTTGTTTCCTTTGTGGTCTTTGGTGAGTGTAGGAACGGATACGCCGTATCTTCCTTGATGGATACGACGTATTGATTGTCAGAATAGTAATCTTTAAAATATCTTCATTTAAGCTCCAGAATGCGCGATTTTTGCTAATATTCACCAAGTACTGAATAATTACTGCAATTCTTAAATAGAAACGATTAAGTAACAATTCTTTCCAATAATTATACAAAATGGGTTAATGACATGGGATAAATGATGCTATAAAATAGACGTTATTTGATGTCATTAAATATCCCCCCACTTGAATCCTACTTGTCATCAAGTAGCCTTTAGAAGTTTAAAAAAATGTATCCCTATGGATATTTTCCGTAAAAGCATTTATTTGATCTACTACAAGTACACAACCAAACACCTCACGAAATAAGAAGATGAAAACACTCAAATCACTCAACTAATCTATGTGGTAACATGCAACTAATTCGCTCAATTGCTCGATCGTGATGCGTATTCTATCATAAGCTTGGCAAGGATACACATATTCACCGCTAAAGCTAAGGTGTAACAAGTTTATAAAGGTAAATATAGGTTTATACGAGAAGGCCTAGGGTTGATTACTCTAACTAATCTTTATCGGTACCAATATTCCAGGAGAGCGACAAAGACTACACATACACACTCGTAACCACGGGATAGACATATGTGACTGCTCACTCCCACCTCGAATAAGCTAAAGAGTAGGAATAGTAGAGTAATATAGGGTATGTATCTTCTAACTTTCACCAATAGTAATAGACCAACAAGGCAGCTGAGACATGCATACATGGCCGTAACGACGGAATAGACATGCACGCTCGATCCTCATTCGCGTAAAACCCATGGTTAATGATTAGGAAAGGGAATTAAATTATTGTTAAATAAAAATTACGAAACATATAGATTAAGTCTAAAATACAAGTTGCTAGACACTTTTTCCTGACCGTTACGATGATAAAGACACAACTATTTACAACGTCTTGATCAAGGATCAAAAACAACAACCTAAGTTGGCGTTCCTGTAACGGTAAACTTCCGAATCATCCCATACTTTACATACTTTACAAGACAAGTGGCGATATCTTCCACTTTATACAATACTCTACATCGTCGATTTGTATCAACGAATCGATCCTTCGTGTAATTCCTTCGGTAGTTGTGAAACGATTATCTTCAAACTTTTCTTCTTCTTTTTGTTGTGATTTTTCTAATTTTTTTGATTTTTTTGCTAACACTATACTACGAAACTTGATGTCGTTTCACCATCTTCACGATCATAATAATTCCAGATAATTCCTTCGATAATTCTTCTTCATTCTTGCGACGTACCAATTAATTGCGATGGTAGTAAAAAATACATGAGTTTTGACTATAATATACATTCCACCATTTGCAAGTGTGCAAATTCTCCAACCGACCAAAAATTGACACAAGACCACTGGAATTACAACTTACACTTAAGCCAACTAGCAACTATAAAAATAAACTTAAATCTAAGAGGGTAGGCCTTACAGGGTAAAGGTGTAACGAAAACAAATAATTGGTGTGGGTCCTAAAAAGTGGCTCTAACGGGTTGTTCTACGGGTATCTTACTACTTAAAATGAGAGTAAATAAAGGGTTATAATAAACCGGGGGGTTTAACCTAACCAGTAGTAGTTATTTAATAACAACAGGTAAAGGCGATTTGGGTGTAATCCTAAAAATTTACCAATTTAAACAAGTTACTCGATCTAAATCCATCGTACTCATTATTATGGTCTCGAATATATATACCAAGCCACATTCTAAAGTCTACAACATCACCAAGCACACTTATATTTTTGTAAATTGGGTAAGACATTTGGAAACGAATAAAGGATAAATCCTCACAATATTTACCGAAGGGTTATTGTGTGCGGGTTATGTATTAGTTTTTTCACAAAAGTATTCTTGAATTTTGTTTAAATTTGATCCGCATAATTTAAGCATTTAGTGTGAAAATTAGACAAGTAAACATTCCTAATTCCACCCCCCACTTGAAATATACAGACCGGCCTCTTTGTATAAATAAAACATTAAATACAGGGAGATTAAAAAAATTAGAATGAAAAAACGCCCCTGATATTTGCTCAGAATATTCTCCATATGTTGAGTTATTGAGCAAGAATTGTGTGAATACAGAACCGCCTTTGAAGTTTCAAGACTCCAACACTTCAAGATATCCAAATTTGTAAATTCTCCACCAATATTCATCAATATTTCTTTTACGAGGTCCTGTATAAAATATAGGAAAAATGTGTATTCCTATCTTGGTACCTACGGTTAATTTAAACTAATCTAAACAAAATTGTACAGGAGATCGATACGCCGTATCCATAAACTGGAATACGCCGTATTGAGAAACCTATAAAAAGTATCTAAATACGGGTTAGTCTGTTGAATATGCCGTATCATGTGTATGAATACGCCGTATTGAGAGAACTAACGATAATGTTTTTAAAGTGCATAAAAAATAAAGACTGATAACAGTCAGTAACAATCAATAAACGCCGTATGGTGTGGAACGGATACGCCGTAGTGATATTTGGGAAGACAGACTTCATAAAATTAAATAACATCATGGGTTTCTCCAGAGAAGCACGATTTTTTTTATAGCAAAGTCTTTAAGTTAGACTTGTCTTCAGCTTCTCTTCATTCCATCTCATGCACGCTAACGTGCCCACGTGTGAGTCATTCTTCCATCTTCGCATCTCAAATGTAATCGGGTCCTAAGTTCAATACTCCTTTATAAACCCCTAGCTTTTGGTAGTGAATGCGAGATCCATTCATATTATCCTCTTCAGTCATACCTTAGTAATGGTGGAATCTTGTTGCATTGCTCATTAGTGTGGTATTTAAATCTCGGATGTGATCGCACCATTTGGTAAGTTACTTCATCATTATCATTGTAAATGGTAATCATTACTTCAAAGCGTTTTGCATTAATCCCAACTTCTCTCAAAAATGGTTCGCCAAAAATAACATCGCCCATTCCTTCATTACGATAAGCATCCATATTTTCTAGAACTGCAAAATCCGTCACAACAGAAAAGGTTCCAACAAAAATAGGCACATTCATTAAAGCTCCTATAACATTATTCCCTTTGTACACCATCTTATCTTTCATTATAGAATTATGGAACTTTTTGGACATTACATTGACATACAATAATGGGAAAACGTTAGCGTGCGTAAATTCAAATCCTATCATGCAAGAAAACTTTAAGTTATGAGCGCAATCTATATGGATCTTCTTATCATAGTCGCAATAACTAGGGTAATCATCAATTACAGCATCAAGTTCATCATCCCTAGTTCTAAATTCCTCAATTACCTCACCTTCTTTAATGGTGGGCATTAAATCATCACCTTGATTTCTCCTAAGCTCAAATGGTTCATTTAGATCATTTAGTTCTATGTAATCCTCAAAGAAAGTGTCTAATGATCTATTAACACCAAAGTTCTCGGTCCCATAAAAGCCCCCCCCTTAGCTTCTAAATCAAGTTCCACTCTTTCTCTAAAACTTAGCATGTAGACCGTCTTAATTAAACTGCTAGCAGGTTTAACACTTGTGAAAATAATCCTTTCTTCCCTAACCCTTAAAGTAATATTTCTTTTGTAAACATCAATCTTAGCACGGGCGATAGATAAAAATGGTCTTCCGAGGATCAAGGGCACTCTGATATCCTCAAGCATATCTAGAATTATAAAGTCTACTGGGAAAACAAATTTACCAATACTTACTAGCATGTTTTCAGCTATTCCTTTTAGAATATCTTTCACATCCTCAGTCTGCTAAGTTAACATGCTCAACTAGTGGTGAGCTAATTCGCCTAATCCTAACTTAAGGTAGGTCGAGAGAGGCATAACACTAACGCTAGCTCCTAAGTCAACAAGGGTATTATCGAAGCAAATATTATTAATAAAGCAAGGTAAAGTGAAACTCCCTGGGTCTTTCTCCTTTTGGGGTATGGATTGTGAAGCTTCAGAGTAAGCTTCCGAGAATTGTGGCCCATATGATCCCTTATTTTCTTCACAGTAGTAACCATTCAAATGACTTGGAAATGAAATCGTCGTTTGTCTTGTCTCGTACATGAGTGTACGATTCTGTCCAGTGGATACGGCGTATTGGGAGGATCCAATACGGCGTATCGGGCATGAATCAACTTCAATAGTAGTTGAAATTGACTTAACTTGATCTCTTAGGTTTGCTTCAGTGGAGCTAGGTAGACTTCCAAATCCGTACCTGGCTCATTTTCCTGTTTTGGATTTCTAAAGTTTTAATAGATGCTCCTTGGTTTCGAATGGCAGCATCCGTCGAAGCTCGGATTTCTTTAATAAAATTGGAGTTTTCTTCGTGTCTCTTTGCCAATTCACTCATAAACTTGCTCAGGGTATCTTCCATAGATTGCCTTCGTTCTTGGTACGAAGGATTCACGTTGTTCCTTTGATAGAATCCCAGAGCTGCTGCTCTATATCCCCCTCCTTGAAAAGGTCCACCAAATTGCGTGTAGTAAGCTTCTTTGAGGGTTTTCCCTTCTTCTTTTAGTGGGCAATCTTTGGTGTAGTGGGGTCCCTTGCATTGTTCGCATCCAACTTGAGCAGCATAGAATTTTTCATTCACTTTCTTGATCTCTCTTCCAAGATTGTTCAGTTGTGCTTGTATAGCTGCCAATCCGTCAAAAGTTTTAGTACTTCTTGACTTAGATGTTCCATTGTGCCATTTCTGAGAGTATTCAGCCATTTCTTGGATGGCTACCTTTGCATCAGCAGCAGTCTTTGATGGTATTGCACCTCCTGAATCAAGAATCTGTCGAGTAGGAATTCCCAATCCATTATAGAACAAGATTACCTCCTGCATCTCAGTTAAATAGCGTTGAGGACACTTCATCAAGAGTTCTTTAAATCGCTCCCATGCTTAGGAAAGGTTTTCATCTAGTTCTTGCTGAAAGTTATTGATTTCCTTCATCTTCTTTGCAGTTCGAGCAGGTGGGCAATATTTGTTTAGAAATTTTGTTTTAAGACCATCCCAAGTTGTAATCGAACCAGTTGGTTTGTTTCTTATCCAACGGCTTGCGGCTCCAGTTAAGGACATATGGAATTCTCTAAGCATCACTTGGTCTATAGTAATATTTGGAATGTGGATTAGATCGACGATCTCAAGAACTTTATCGATGTGTTCGTTCGCATCTTCATGATCCGAACCGATGAAGGTGTTAGTACGTAGTTCCTTGAGAAATTGGCCCTTCAGTTCAAAGTTATCTTTGTCTTTAATTTTGGGCCTAGCAACCTCTGATCCATAGTCAGCTCGGTCTTGCTCATGTATTGCTCCATAGTTTCTGCTATTGTTTCCGCAACTTCTTCCTCCGAGTATTCTTGGTCAGAAAATGAATTGAAATCAGGCGATCTCAATTCGTCAAGACTTAGTGTCTTGAAGTGTCTCCTAGATGATCAAAATTCTCGTTCAGGTTCCTTGAAAGGTGTAAATAGTTCATTCGTAGAAATCCTTGTCATGCACTACCTGAAACAAAGGATAAACAATCAGTAGGATAGGCTCTTTAGGATAGAAAAAATTTTAGCACAAAAATCAAATATGAAAACTAAGATTCTAATTCTGTTCTAGATGATCGATACACCGTATTCAATAGAAGTGAATACGCCGTATTAATCAATTGAATGAATAAGCTGTATTGGACAGAAAGTTGGATACGCCGTATCCAATGGAAGTAGATACGCCGTATCGAGTTATCTACCAGAATAGTGTATTACGAAAACAATTAAATTAAACACACAAATATACAAGAAAACAATTAAACTAACAAATATACAAAATATACAGAATATACAAGAATATACACTAATCTAATTAACGCTACTCCTAAGGGTTAGATCTAATGTTAAAAACCAAAACATAAAAATAAAAATCAAGATTAATTTTCACTCCCCGGCAACGGCGCCAAAAACTTAATGTGTCGTTGTGTGTTGTTTATTTATGATAGTTCAAGTTTTAAATTTCTATTTTGCTGACTTAACCAAAAACAACACTTTAATGGGCAGTGTACCTAGTCGGTGGTAGATTCGTGGTAACTAGGGTGTCGAACACTTGAAGCAAGGTTAAACCTCTCAATTTATTTATATTTTGGTTATCTAATCTAAGTTAATCTAATCTAAGTCAAACCTATGCTAATCCTATGTTAGTTTTAATCCTAATTCTAACAGGTAATAAGGGGGTTTTCAACCTGAGAGACTGGCACGGGTTTGGTTGGTGACTACAATCAATTCAAGACACTTTAACCCACACAAGCAAATTAACAAAAGATAAAAGAGTGGTCGAGCCTTATGATAGAAAACTGTATTAGCCATAATTAATCAGATTAGAAGTTGGTTTGTTTATTCAGTGCAATGATTACTTATCTCGAAGAGGCATATCATTCTTAGACTTAGGCGGGACTTCATCCTAAGACCTAGACACATTAATTTTGTCACAATTAAAGAATCCGCATAAAGAATCCTTATTTGATGATTATAATCTATCTTAGGGATTAAAGCAATGGTTGTAGGTCCTTATCAACAGGATCTCAATGAGCCTTAAACGACTTATAGTCCTTTGAATAAAAAGATTTATTCAAAGGACTATAAGTCGTTTAAGCCTTAGCAGATGAAAGTTGGGTTGAAGCGATTCAAGAAGAACTGCTTCAATTCAAGCTGCAAGAGGTATGGGTGTTATGTGACCTACCAGAAGGCAAGAGGGTGATTGGAACTAAATGGGTTTTTAGAAACAAGAGAGATGAACGGGGTACTATTATCAAGAACAAAGCACGCCTAGTTGCACAAGGGTACAAACAAGAAGAAGGTGTGGATTATTGAATGATAGGTCGCATACAAAAGCACGTAAACAAGTATGAATTAATAAACATAAATAAGCATACAACGATAAATTAAGCATCGGATATAACAAAAACCAATCATTCAGATCTTCATAATAACGGATAGTACCTGAAGGTATTAGCCTTCAACATCATAATTAATACAAGAGTAAATGTTTTAGCCAAGGTAAACTAATCGAGTTAATGAATGATACCAAAAACTGAACGATTACAAAAGTATAAGAAATTACACATTGTATTTTATGGATTGGAATGTGTTGCAAGATTTCTTGTGCTCTTTTTCTCCTCTGAAAATCAACTTTTGTGGTTTAGGTATCGAGAATATGATTTAGCACACCTAAAAACTCCGTTTTGATTTTCTATTTATACTGTCTGGAAGTAGGTTCGATACGGCGTATCCAAGGGATTAGATACGGCGTATTGGAGTTTCTTGGAGTAAGGACCACGTTTGATATCTTGCAGAATATTTTATTCCCATAAAGCTTAAATATGGTGTATTGCCTTTCCTGGATACGGCGTATTGATCTTCTTTCCTTTGTGGTCTTTGGTGAGTGCAGGCACGGATACTCCATATCTTCCTTGATGGATATGGCGTATTGGTTGTCAGAATCATTAATCTTCAAAATATCTTCATTTAAGCTCAAGAATGCGCGCCTTTTGCTAATATTCACCAAGTACTCCATAATTATTGCAATTCTTAAATATAAATAATTAAGTAACAATTCTTTGCAATAATTATACAAAATAGGTTAAATACATGGGATAAATAATGCTATAAAATAGACGTTATTTGATGTCATCACCGATCCATAAAGTGATAATCTTGTTAGTTAGGGAAGTCCAATATACATCTTATGAATATCATGTGAGTTTGGAGGACACATCCTTTAATATCCAAAATATAACCAATCACTCAGATTTGTCTTAATTCAACAATATTCCCATATCGTTAATCGACAATGGACTAATTTAGAATAATAAATATTATTCATGGATTAAACATGCAAATATATGACACAATTTAACTAAATATAACAAAATACCAAGTATCATTATCATTAAATAAATTGTCTTAACATCCCTTATCCAAATACTAAACACAGATCTACATGAAACTAACTGCTAGAATGAAGTCCTGCTCCCTATCATGTTGATAAGCTTCTTTCGGTAAAGACTTCGTAAAAGTATCTGCTAGAGGGTCCTATGATGAACTTTAAGAAATAAATTTCACCCAATACATGCCCTCTCGAACGTAGAGTAGCTTCTATGGTAGGTCTTGCGTCCCCTCTAAACCCCCGCTCGTTGCGATAAGAAGTGCGACTGAATTATCACAAAAAATCTTAATTGGTTCATTTATTGTTGGCATTATACCAAGCCCTAAAACAAACTTCCTAATCCAAACAGCTTCCATTGCAGCTTCTGAAGCAGCTATGTATTCAGCTTCTGTAGCGGACATTGCAGTAGTACTTTTCTTGGAGCTTTTCTAGTCTACTGTGCCTCCATTCAAAACGAAGACGTATCTTGTCTGAGATTTTATGTCATCTCTATCGGTCTCAATCCAGCATTGGCAATACAATCAACTCTAAGTTTAGCTCAGGATTTCCTCCATAAACCAAGAAACATATCTTTATAATTTCTTAAACACTTAAGAAGGTTTTCACAATAGTCCCATGTGGTTTTCACTGGATCTTAAAAAAATGACTTGTTATGTTTTACGCGAACGCAACATCAGGTCTAGTGCATCTAACCGCATACATAATGGATTCTACAACAGAAGCATAAGGTACATTTTTCATGCATTTCACCTCTCCAAGTGTTGAAGCACCTTGTGTTTTATTCAAGTCAAAACTATCTTGTACGGGGATATTAGCATGTTTGGAGTTATCCATCCTAAATATTTTCAAGATTTTATCCATGTAAGCACTTTGACTTAGTCTAATTCATCGCTTTAATCTATCTTGGTAGATCTTGATTCCAAGAATAAATGCTGCTTCCACAATCTTTCATGGCAAAACACTTTCCAAGATATGACTTTACACTTTGCAAACTTGGAATGTGATTTACCATAATGATTATGTCATCGACATACAAGATGAGGAATGTAACATTACTCTCACTAGCCTTTTGATATACACATGGCTCATCAAGATTTTGAGAAAAACCAAGCCTTTTGATTTCCTCATCAAATCTTTTATTCCAGTTTCTTGATGCTTGCTTAAGACCATGAATGGATCTTTGAAGCTTGCATACTTTTCTGAGATGTTTAGGATCAACAAAACCTTCAGGTTGTACCATATAAATATCTTCATCAAAATAACCATTTAAGAAGGCAGTTTTGACATCTATTTGCCATATCTCATAGTCATAGAATGTCGCTATCGCTCTAAGAATCCTAATAGCTCTAATGTCAGCAAAGAGCATTTTTTCATAATTAACCTCGTAGGTTTGAGTAAATCTCTTTGCTACAAGATGAGATTTATAGGTGTGTACTATGCCATACATATCAGTCTTTTTCTTAAAAAGCCATTTACTTCCAATAGTCTTACTATTAGGAGGTAGATCAACCAAGCGCCAGACTTGATTATCTTTTATGGATTGCATTTCCTCATTCATAGCATCAAGACACTTATTAGATTATGGATCTAATAATTCAACTTTGTAGTTAGTAGGTTCATTAATATCCCTCAAACAATGCTCCTCCGCTTCTACATTTAGACATAGGCAATTAGGAGGTCTATGTGTCCTTGCGGACCTACGAACGGGAACTACTTCCTCTTGAGGTGGTTTGAAAACCTAACCTCATAGGGAATTTCGCTAGTGTTTTCAAAAGGTGATGTATCTTCATCTTGAATTTCTTCAAGTTCTACGGCCCTCCCAATGACTTCTTGAGAAATAAGATTTTTCTCTAAAAACTCAGCATACCTTGCAACAACAATTTTTTTAGGTGGGAAGTAGAAATAGTAACCCATCGTTTCCTTTGGGTCCTATAAAGATACACTTAACAGAATCTTTGGTTGGAGTTGTAAGGCGTATCCCGCTTCACAAGCGCCTCACATCCCCAGACCTTTAAGTAAGACAAGTTAGGAACTTTTCCATACCGTAATTCATACAATGTCTTATCAACCTTTTTGGTTGGAACCATATTGAGAATGCGTCTAGCAGACTCTAGAACATAATCCCAAAAGGATAACGGCAGAGTTATAAGATTCACCATTCATCAAACCATGTCTAACAAGGTACGATTCTTCCTTTCAGACACGTCATTGTGTTGTTGTGTATATAGAGGTGTAAGCTGTTGAACAATTCCACAAGCTTTCAAATAATCTTTAAAACTCTTGACTAATATATTTGCCTCCTTAATCTGATCGAATTGCCTATATAGTATTTCCGAGTTGATTTTCTACTTCATTCTTAAACACCTTGAATGTTTCAAAGACTTCATGTTTATGTATAAGTAGATAAACATAACCATAATGACTGTAATCATTTGTAAAGGTAATGAAGTAGCTAGCACCTTGTCTTGACACGTGTCTAAGTGGACCGTACACATCAGTATGTATTAGCCTAAGAAGATCAGTCGCCCTTTCGGTACGATGTGGAAACGATTTCCTTGTCATCTTGCACATTAAACAAGATACGTATTTATCAAAAGATTCTTCATCCGTTGACCTTTAAAAGCCCATCATGTTGCAGCTTTTCAATATGTTTCTTTCTTATATAAGCAAAACGGCAGTGCCACAGATAAGTAGAGTCCAAGTTAAGCTTGGCTATTTTATTGCTAACATTATAAATAGAATTAACATTTGGCAAAAGTTTAAGCATATCAATTTCATAAATACCATTACTTGGAATAACATTAAAATAAAGAACATCATTCTTAGAAACTTAAATTCCATAATCTATAAAACATTAGATAAAACCATTGTCAACCAAACGTAAAACTGAAACCACACCTCTAGTTATAGTAGGTGCATAATGACAATTGTCTAAACAAATCACTAGGCCATTAGGTAAAACTAAGTCATAACTTCCAATAGCTTCCACTTATGCATGAACGCCATTGCCCACGTATAAATAGAGAGCCCCGTATTTTAGCTTTCTTACTCCTCTAAGACCCTATTTTGTGTTACAAATATGAGTACCACAACCAGTGTCATACACCCAGGAAAATAATTATATTGTGAAGATACATGAAGAACTGGCAGTGCCAACTTGCTTCTTCTTCTTTATCAACTCAACAAGGTAAGCAGGACAATTCCTCTTCCAATGACCCACCTCTTTGTAGTGGTGGCAGGTGTCATCCTTTGCCGGGTGCTCTTTAGCAGAAGGTTTAGGTGTTTATCTTTTAGATAAAACTGTTTATCCTTTCTCTTTCCTTTTCCTACCCCTTGCCTTTAGCATTAATGATTTCCATATTGGGCTTAATGATTCCCTACATCTTAAACGCTATTACTTGTGGTGTAGTAGCCTTTTTAGGTAAACCTTTCTCATACTCAATAAGCAGAGCATGTAGTTCACCAATTGTCTTCCCCATGTTATGCATATTGTAGTTCCTTACAAATCTAGTAAACTACTAGTGAGGCCATTCATAATTAAACCAACACTAAGATCTTGTGAGAGCACATAACCAAGACGTTCTAGTTTCTCTACATATCCCTTCATTTAAAGGACATATAAGCTAACTGCTTTCCTCTCCTATTGTTTGCAAGCATAGAAAGTTTAAATTAGGTCAAACCGCTCTACTCCAGCTTGTTTCTTAAACATAGATTTAAGCTCCTGAAGCATTTCATAAGGTGAGGAGTTTTCTAACTGTCTATGTAGTTCGGGAGTCATACTTCCAAGCATAAGTCAAGCAACCTCATTATGAGCATCATAAACCGCATTCTACTACGCAAGTACTTGAGTTGTAGAATTAGCAAGTGGAGTAGGGGGAATAGGTTGTTCAATGACAAACAGTTTCTTTTCAACTCTTAAGACCAGCTTAAGTGAACGAAACCAATCATTGAAATTATACTGAAATTTTTCTCTTATAACTCACTAAAAGCCGAATGTTTGATTGTTTTTAGACAAGTAGTGCCATCTACAAAACATATTAAGTTCAAGATTTTAGTATTTTCGATAATACTCCTTGAAGAAAATTAACTACCCATGTTTAAATATATAAACAATTAATTTGTCAAAGCTCAAAATACAACTTGACATAAAACAATCACATCAGTTGATCTGCTAGCAATGTTGTATTCAAAAAGTAATTGAAGATCAATAATCGCCACCGGTGCAATTCCTGTAAGCATGTTTCATCCCATATATTCCTCGGGCTTAAGGTCTCACCAGCTTAACCCGATTAAGTCGTCCAATCAAGAACTGTGATTATGTAACACCAGCGTCTCACGAAAAGTGTATAATCACCTTGGGGTTGCAACAACTTATTTGAAAAGGTATTTATATTTAACGTGGCAAATATGTACGAACAAGCATACATACATCTTCGTATCATAAGTTTTAATAAAAACTTTACTCAATTAAGTTACTTATTATGGTGTATCACTTAATTTTCTATACCACTTTGTGTATAAATTAGTAAAAAATACACCTTAAAACAAATTGACAATTCAATATGTGTTTTCAAATCTAAAGAATTCAAAATTTTATCGCGGGAAAAGATTAAAGAATGATTAAAATCATTCAAATCCTAGATCATTCGCGTTTCCTAATTAATTGGAAGATATCAGGGATTTATAGAGTATAATACCTCAAACCCTTAGTGATATGCCTTGCAAATAAATAGTGCTTTTGCCAATTTTTTCTTGATTAAAATTTGACTCTCTAACTTAGAAAAACACATGATGTGCTGCCGTGTAGGTTGTATTTATTAATTATTAAGTTTTAAATTTATATTTAGCCGACTTATCCTAAAAAACAACACTTTAACGGGCAGTGTACCTGGTCAAGATGGAGTTTCGTGGTAAGTAGGGTGTCGAACACTAAGAGCGAGAAAGTTAACCTTATATTCTATCAGTATTTTATTCTAATTAATTAGTCTAGTTAATTCTATGTTATTTCTAATTAATGTTAAACCTATGCTAAACCTAGTTCTATTGATAAGGGGGTTTCAGCCTGAGAGACTGGCACAGGTTTGGTGGCGACTTAAATCAATTCAATACACAATAATCACGCAAGAAGATAATCAAAAGATAAAAGAGCGGTCAAGCCAAATGATAGAAAACTGTATTAGCCATATTAAATCCGATTAAATGTTGGTTTGTTTGTTTAGTGCAATGAGTGCTTATCTCGAGGCGGCATATCATTCTTAAGACTTAGGCGGGACTTCTTCCTAAGACCTAGACACGTTGAATCCTGTCACAATTAACGCATCCGCATAAAGCATCCTTTAGTTTAATTATAATCTATCTTAGGGATTAAAGCAATGGTGATCTTGTTAAACCCTAGCCCATCGGGACTTTACCCACTTACTGCTTGACGGTATTTTATATACTGGTAGTCCACTATCCAAGTCTTTACCAATTGATTAAGAACGTACTCGTTGGGTCGAAGGGTCACCTACCATTCCAACTAAGCTCACTAATCTAAAGTCAAAGATAGGACATTATTTGTGATCCTATTGGTCTAGATATATAAAACACGATATAGAGAGCTATCTCGGTGTCTAGATCACTTGGTCAGTCTCACTAGACCCAGTTGAATGATAGGTCGCATATTCAAGCACATAGACAAGTATGAGGTGATAAACATAATTAAACAATCAACTATAAATTAGGCAATCAAGATTAAACAAACCAAACATTAAATCTTCATTAAGATGGTTAATACCCAAGGGTATTAGCCCATAACTATTGTAATAGCACAACTATAATCAAACAACCAATATAAACTAATCGAGTTAACGAACGATACGAAAAATTGAATGATTACAAGAGTATAGGAATTACGTGCCGTCTTCTATGGAATTAGTTTCGATGCTTGACCTTGCCTGCTCTTCGTCTTTTAAGAAAATCAAATTTTATGTTTATGGTATAGAGAATATGATTAAGCATACTGAAAACTCATTTTTAAGTCTTCTATTTATAGTCTCTGATGTAGAAGTATCAAATCACTTAACAAATGAGCAAGAAAGAAAGTTTAGAGAGAGAAAGGAAGGTTGTAGCACTTAGAGAGAGAAAGGAATGGAAAATGTATTATGTGAAAGAACCAAATGAACAACCAACCCTCTCTAAGGTGTGGAGAGGGGTATTTATACCATGGCATGGCCGGTCAAACATAAGGATGTCTTATGTTGACTCGGTTAGCTTGGTATGTTTCAAAATAAAGGACTACAAGCTATTCTATTAATATAAGTGGTAATTGACCGAGTCTTTTCTCGATTTCTTACATCTTCCCAGAAGGTAGGTCCAATTAATTTACAAAAACTTAAGCTCTACATTCTATGAATGTCTTCAATCTTTGCTCGTAGTCTTGTTTTTCAATCTTTATCTTGTGAATCTTGATGTAGTAAATCTTTAGACTTTTAGGCTTTAGCTTGTATCTTTATCTTGACTTGTATGTGATCTTGAGATTCTTGAGATCATCAACCAAGCATAATCTCTTTTCGCCATCTTGTAATCTTTGCCTTCTTGTGATCTTGTGACTTTGGACCGACATGCTCATACTTTTTCTTAATTTAAAAGCTTGTGTACCATCTTTCTGCAAATTCTTAAACTTTAACACTCTTCACTTCATGAAGCCGTTGCGGTAATCGAAATAGCACATTTCTTAAAATTATTTAACTTTAATACTTCGTCACTTCAAGAAAGACGTACGGTATCAGAGTAGTGGAAGTCTTGAAACATGTACTTGAGCTTTCATGATGTCCTTTTACCAATGTCGTCGAGTATGAGCATGTGAATTGACTTTGACTTTTTCCATCGGTTTAGCTGTTTCGCCGTCAGGAATCTGTATGAATGGGTTAGTGATAAACAACATATATGGTAGAAAGTGGCTTTGTCACTTTGTCAAATATGGATGTAATAACCACGGTTCCTCATTAATCAGTATAAATACTGCTTGTGATCAGGTAGAATTTTGAAGAATCTCCTTGACAGGTTCCATTGCACAGCCGTTCTCATTACCGGAGCGTCTCAAAGAAGACAACACGTAAGAGTGAACCAGTAATTACATCTCCTGATTAAGTCGTCAATTCGTGTTCAGCTTTCCTATGTCTAAATACCCTTGTGAGGCTTCCCATGGACATAAGATTGAAAATTGATCTAGGAAAATCAGTAAGTGTGTTAAGATGCAAAGAGTTTTTTAAAACACACAAACAGTTTCATCTTTTTCAAAATTCATTCGTTAATTCATAAGCTGGACCGAATCGATATCCTTTATCACAAGTTTGATTAGTGTAGGATCTCACAAGTCTCCTACCGTAGAGCTTGTTTGATGTTGGCTCTAGAAGGATTTCCATCGTCACTATGAATACTTCAAAGTATCACTCAGATGTTCTAGCAATATCACAAGGATAGTGCGTAGGACCTTTGAGATATTTCTTGTTTTCACATTATGTGAATCAGCAAGCATATTTTGGATAAGTGTCCTAATGAGATTTATGGATGATCTCTTTTATGGCTCTAGACTCGATAGTGCACTTTGGTTTTAGTAATCGGAGGCTGGAGCAGACTGCCACCTTTTCAATATCAACTATCTCGGAGTGAGAAAGTCGATAGAAATGCTTGTGAGAAATGAAACAAGAGTCTTTTGAGAGACCTTGAGTGGCTGGGAAGGGTTGTGCATTGCATCACTGGGTCCATGATGACTATCTTCAATACCAGACAACAGCTTAGTGTTTCTGATAACATATGTATTGACCCAGTTTCTGCCTAAGTGTAAAGAGGGCTTCTTTCTTTTCACCCTTTATCTTTACATTTCTTTTTAATTCTTCAACCCCTTTAATGCTTACCAAGACTTCATCACTAACACCTGTTGGGTTTGTTCCAGTATCAGCTTTGTCTTAGTCTGCATTTTCCCTTTCTCAATTTTACTCCTTTTGTATCATACCTAAGGACTTCTATTCTATCTGGGTAGATCCCTCCAGTTCTAGCTGGATCATAGGAACGAATACCTAATCTTAACCACTTTATAACTCCAATTAATTACAAACATGGTCGGTCTTATGGTATTGTTCTCATCCTTAAAACCATTTGAAAAACACAATCAAGGTACTTGTAACATAAGTCAAAACATTTGTACCTCATTTGTTTTTACTTTTCAGAAATGCTCGACCTTAACACGTGCTTTGATATTCGAAAATGTTTAGCACATAAAGGGTGAAGCTTGCACTTAAGTCTTTAAGATCACATCTTTAGCCATATATTTTAATTACATTTTTTCCCCTTATCAAAAATGTCAATTCGCTTGATATTTTGGATATCAATTGATTCAAATATGTTTGAAAACTAGTTGGGGAGAGAAATGTTCTGATTATTAACAAGCCGTATTAGGAACATTTTAATGCTTCCCCTTAATTTATGAGAGTATTATATATATAGTGTTGAGTACGTTAATTTGAAATTTTTTGAATTTATTGAAAAATTCTTGAAAATTCATACTCAAACACTATTTATCCTTGCCTATTATTATAAGTCTATACTACATATTCACATTATTCACAAGATAAGATTTGAGATTAGACCTGACGATCATACAGTTTGAGTCATTAGTTTGTAGTCCATCTCGAGTTCTCAAGCACT
Organism: Tanacetum coccineum; assembly: GCA_026074375.1. Taxonomy (NCBI): domain Eukaryota; kingdom Viridiplantae; phylum Streptophyta; class Magnoliopsida; order Asterales; family Asteraceae; genus Tanacetum; species Tanacetum coccineum. The sequence goes on along the minus strand of BQNB010033061.1, from coordinate 28,970 downwards.
AACCAATCGCTTCAGATTTCTGATGATTCGCCTTTCACGCATTTGATTATCAATCAACTCAACCATAAGCTCCGATCTATTTTTGTCTATGGCCATCCACTTTCTCCTTGACGTCCCATCCGAGAACTTATACAGCTCATCAGCCCGCATCACTTGTTTCTATTTGGTCAAGTCTTTATAGATTACCCTTGGTGATTTGTATGATGGAGTGTAGAGTTCTTTGAATTCAATTTCTAGAAAGGTCTGTTGAGGTGAAGTGATGTTAAGTTTCTTCTGGTAACTCTTTACACCGAGCTAAAGATCCTCGACTCAACGTTTGATGACGAGACTTCTTGTGAACATACGAAGAGCCATAATAAATTTAACAATATCACTATCGTTGAGATGGAATAGCTTGTGTTGAACAGCAAGAATCATCATGTCTTCAATGTTGTTCAAGTGTAGATCCACAAAGTTACCTTCTTTAAACTTGTATAGCTGTCGAGCAGCTCTTTTCCTAACAACTTCTTCCAAGTGACCATATCCATGCAGTTTTTTTGACACTAACACTCTTCACACCAAGAATTTTCTAAATGGAATAGACATTATGCTTGGAAAATTTGTTCATCTAAAATCTGTACCAAAGCTTACGCCTTTCACCCCAAGGCTTGATCCCTTTCAATGCATCTTTGTCATACCCATGCTTGATAGTACTCCAAAGTGTAGGAACCATGTCTTCAATTCCCACAATATCATACCTAGCTGCTTTTTTCTTCATGATTGATGTAGTGTACATTCTCTCCAGATCAGAAGAATTTAGATACTCCAGATCATTGTTAAAGAAGTAATCAGCAGCAATGGTTAGATGGCATAGGTGACCTTGCAGAGGAAGAGGTTTTGACAGGTCAAAGGGGTAATGATCTCCTTCAGGATTATTCCAATCAAGTTTGTCTGTCAATGCATTGAAACACTCTTGGAAGTTATACTCAAGTTCGATGCTGCTAAATCATGTGCCTTTTAGCAGATTATAAGCAGATCCTAACAAGAGATCTTGAGTGAGATTTCAATCTTGAGTCGATTCAACACATACTTGTAGAAGTCAATAGTAGTGGCCATTAGATCATTGAATGTGAGAAGATCATATGTAGGAGAGACAATTTGGTTGAACCAAGGCTGTTTAAGTTGATCAAGTATAACTTGAGGCTTGTTTCATTCCGGATCAGGTGTAGGAAGCCTTGGAGGTTGCTTGAACCAATCTTGGTTCAGAGTCTTGTTTGTCTTGGGTTCTAAAGTGTCTTGTGGTTGATCATCATCATGAACCACATCTTCATCCGCAGTGTTGAATGCACCATCCGTTACCACCTCATCAATTGGTTCTTCAACCGGTTCCTTTGTAGATGTAGACTTACCAGTTTTAGAACCTTTTGATGGACCTTTACCTTTAGGTGTTTCCTTGGTGGTGGATGGTTTCTTGGAAGACTCTGACTCTTTGGTTATTAACCTCTTTATCTTCTTACACTGGTTTGGTCCAGATGGAGGGTCATCATCATCATCATCATGCTTTCTTTTATGGTCTTTAACTGTGTCAGCAACTCCCTTATCCATGGCATTTTCATCCTCTATCAAAGCTTCCATGAGTGCATGGTACAATGCATAATTAGCAGGATTTCTGTTAAAAGACTTGTTTTCATGAATGGTTTGGTAGAGAGCGCTTTTCTGATCATACTCTTTAAGTGCCGCCTTATCAGTGGACTTAATGTTATACTTTGGCATCTTTTGCTTCTTAGCTTGTTCCCTCTTGATCTTTAGAATCTTTCAAGCACTCTTCTCGGATCCTTGTTTAAGATTAACTATTGGAGTTTGGATCTTGTTTGACTCAGGATCTGGCTTCACAGAGTGTATCTGGATTAAGTCTGCAGAGTGTTTCTGTATAGTCTTTTGAAGAGCAACACCAAGTTTAGATCTAAGATATTCATCAACAACATTTGGAACTTAGGACTTAAGAGTAGCAAGAGATTTAGCAGAGAGATTAATTTTCTTTAGCTCAGATACATCCTTTTCTAATTTTGCAACTCTTAGCTGAATAGCAGAGAGTGCATCGGATTCAGGGATAGCAGTGGTGATGGTTAGAGCATCGTTATGATTGGTGGTGTTACAGGTGCTACATGATCAGTCATTTGTTCAACCAAAGATAGAACCAATAAATCATTTGGTGAAGAAGAATTAATATCCTGAATACCCGCATCTTGTGATTCCTGCAGATATTGAGAGTAAGGAATGATATTGTTATCACTAGTTATCTCGTTATCTGGAAAATCCATAATATGTGTTTGTTCAGAATACGGCATCTCTTGTACATCCTGATTAATCATATCATTCAGATAAGTATTAGAGTATGGTGAAAGATTTGCCATCAGAACCGCTTTAGCCGAGGATATATCATCACAATCTGAGTCATACGCATCCAAATCCTCAGTCTAAAAGGCTGAATTCTGAGGATTATTTGCTGAGCAACTTAAACTTCTGCTATTCTAGGGTCTGCTATGAATGCAAGCTTCTCTTCATCCAATATCTGACCAGCTTCTTGTGCTTCGACTAACATCAGCTTCTCCTTGAACCATGTAGAATTTCTTAGCCTCTTTGGCTGAGTACACTGTTTCACCATGTGCCCTTCCCTAGACAGTTATAACACTTCACAACCTTTGCTTGACCAGCTGCATAGGTTCCCCTTGAGGTTGTAGCAATTCCTTTGTTTCCAATACTAGCAAAACTCTGAGTTTGTCTTCCTTGAACTTGTTTAGTGATGTACCTTTTCCACAAAAAATCACCAAAACACACCCTTTTTGACATTTTACCTTGATTTTTCTTGCACACCTAGTTATCTTAGGCCTAGATGTTGCTTAAAAAAAATAAACTTTAACACTTTTAAACACAAAAATCCAGGCTTTGATTTTTTTGAACCACGCGACCAAAAATAACCAAAAAGAATGATCTAAAGAAGATACAAACGCAAACAAGCGCATGATATCACCCCATGGCGACTGGTACCAATTGTAGATGTATCAAATCACTTAACAAATAAGCAAGAGAAAGTCTAGAGAGAGAAAGGAGGGTTGTAACACTTTAGAGAGAGAAAGAGGAAAATGTATTATGAGAGAAATGAAACAACCAACCCTCTCTAAGGTGTTTTAACACCCCCAAAGTTCACGCAGCGGAATATACAACAATTGGGTGTTAAGTCATAGCACAATTACACAAGGATATAGAAAACGACTCGAAAAGAGGCGTTTAAAAAGCATTGTTCCATTCAAAGAAGTTTCAGAGTAAACAACATACGTCCCACAGGATCGTTACCAAATTCATAACATAGGTTTTTCCAAATCATGGATAATTAGTTTTATAAAATGGAACAAAAGTAAAGTTCTTGAAACTTTTAGCGCAGACTCCTCGTACTCGGCATCCATCACCCTTGGTTACCTGAGATAAAACATGCTTAAAAGTCAACAATAATGTTGAGTGAATCCATAGAGTTTATAAGAGTTAAAAGAGAACACAAGTTTTTGTTCATCGTGTGACTTGTTGTACGGACAAGCCATTATTCAAGTTTCTATTGCAATAAGCTCATGACACCGAAGCCTTGACGTTAACACATATCTTGTATGTAAATCACGTTGCCCCATAACTAGGTATTATTGCCTTATACCTAAATTCTAAATACAAATTGTCCGTTGACTGGGTGCTCGAAAGGATTCGATTCATACCCCCGGACAGGGCTGTCAAACCCAATAGATCTATTTACTTGTACTAGCGCTTACCCATTATAGGCAATTAACAGTTCATGATGTGAGGTCTTTTGGCCCAATTGTTACTCATGCAATTTTATATCTTATTCGGGTCCAGCATACATAAAGTTCTTGTCTCAGTTTATAAAACAAGCATGTAATCTCCCTGCGGGGTTTATAATTACAGTAAAAGTTTAAAGGGAGCTTGAACTTCACCTTGAACGAACGGTAATATCAAGTAATATAAGAGCTGAAGTAAGACAAATACTCCTAAGAGCGACCTAAAATAAAAGGCGTGACTTAGAAAAACAATCTAATACTTACGCGAAAGAAGATAAAATCAAATGATGACTTTATAAAAGTTTTACTTATGTCCGATCTAGCATGGCATTGCATTCAAGTTTTTTTATTGACCAATTTTACCTAAATTCAAGTGTTTCCCAAATCTGTTATGAATCTGTCATTCTACCATGTTTTAACTTTACTCTTTACCCGTCAATCACACAAAATTTAGCCGTTGTGGTTTTACGTCTAGTAAACTTTTATTTATTAAAAAATTTCTGAGGAAAACTTCCAACTTTGTCGGATCATAAATCAAAATCCGTAATTCATATGAGCATGAGGTTTTCACCTCCAGAAATCATTTTGAGTCTACTTTTCAAAAATACAGGCCTCACTGTCCAGGGGGTCAATGATCCTGTGTGAAATTACCATTTTACCCTTCTATGTCAAAACAGTTTATTTTCTTAGTATTTCCACTCCACGACAATGACATAAATCAAAATCTATACAAGCTATTTTTTAAATAATTGTGAGACCACTTGGATGATGGTAGCCTATAAGTGTCCCTCTACAGGGATACAACTTTTTATTCATAAAGTTAGTGCGTAAAATATGGGGTTATACCCCGATTTCCCAACGGAGTGCCAAAAATTGCCTAGTTTTAGTAAATTGCCGGATCTAGCTCATCGGAGGAGTTACTGGCTCCTATCCAATTAACCACATATAACCTTAGTACATAACCAACATCATTATAAAATTTGCCAGGTATCCTAATACCAAAAATATTTCGTAATCCATCGGTTTTTTACTGATGTAAAAACAGTTTTATAACCCAATTTTCAATCCATAATCCAAAACATCATTTATTCTCTTAAAAAATTGAACACAAATGCCATAAAACTAATGATTAGGACAATTAGTATAACATAAAAAACTTAATATTTTTCAGAATTAAACATACATTTTTATGGATTATAATATTTAAAGGAAAACAAGTATAATAAAAAGATGAGACATAAATCAAAGAAATTTATGGTTACAAAAAGAGATTTATGATAGAGACATCAAACAAGAATGCCCTCTTTCTTCTGCTTGCTGAATTAGGACCAAAGTCGCCCATGTTTAAACAACCTTTAACCCTCCTTCTAACAGTGGTAAACACTTTCTAATCAAAAACCCAATCATAAACCTTCAAGAAACTCCAAGAAAAATTGTCCTAAACATAACCTTTAAATCATTCAAGACTCACAAAACTTTGCAAGAGGCAAAAGGATGGTGTTAAGATGCCTAAAAGGAGTTGATTAAATTTGTGAGATGGTGGTGGTGAGGTGTATAATTTCGGCAGCCAAGGTGTTCAAGAAGAGGAGAGAAAATTTTTTGAAGTTGGATGGTTATTTTGCATGTTATGGAGAAATGAGATAGAATGATGAAGGTTTTATGGGAAAATGTTTGGGGTATGGTGAGGGTAGGGAAAGGGGTAAATCTGTTTTAGGGTCTGGGGAGGCTAAAATCATAATTTTTTTTTTTTTTTTTGTTTGTGATAGTTTAATTAAAGTGTAGGTTAAGGTTATAAAAGAAAAAAGGTAAGGTTTAAGGTAGAAGAAAGCGAGTTTTAGCAAGAAAATTCGGAAAAATCACGAATCACAACAATAAGGAAAAAAAAAGAAAATGATGAGTATTATAATTATTGGGGAATAATATGAGATTATTAAATCACTTACGATGCGAAGACGGAATAGATTTCTAATTACGGCTCACGCAAAGCTAAAAACGAGAATTTCTTACTAAATCGGGTAAACGTAAAATTTAATAACTCGCTTAAAAATGAAAATAGAATTAAAGCTCGGGGTAAGTAATGACCTTAAATACGGAATGTTACATCCTCCCCTCCTTAAGGGAGCGCCGTCCCGGTGCTCGAGTCCTCAATCCTTGTCCGTCTTTTATTTACCTCGAGAAAAGATGCGGTAATTTCTTTTTGAAGAAAATCTACTTTTCCATGTATATTCTGGACCTCGTTGGAATTCCATCGTTATCTTGACTATATAGGAATTCGACTTTGCTTGAGCTGCTTCACTTCCGGTTATGAATTTTCTATGGGTCCTCAATAATGTGCCAAATTTGTCGTGAGTTGGATCTCTTCAGCGGGATAACCAAGTTTTTCATCCCGCTAGACATTGTCTTGAGATTTGAAACATGGTAGGTGTTATGAATTCCAAGGAGTTTATCAGGAAGTCAACTTGTAGGCCACGGGACCAAGTTTTCTTTGATTTTGAATGGACCAATGTACCGTGGATCAGTTACCACATTTCCAAAGCGGAATTACGACCTTCCAAGCGATACCTTTAAACAAAACCATGTCACCCACTTGAATTCCATCGGTTTTGGTCTAACATCCGCATAACTTGTTGACGGCTTCGACAGTCAATTTAAGATTTTTAATTTGCACTATCTTCTCAGTTGTTTTCCCGTATCATTTCTGGACTGTGAGTTGGCTATCTCCAGCCTCACTCTAGCAAACCTAGAGGATCTACACTTGCGCCCATATAAAGACTTCGAATGGTTGAGCTTTATGCTCGCATGATAACTGTGATGGTAGAGAATTCGAATAATGGTAGTGTCGATCCCAATTCTACCCAAATATCAATTACGCCCCGCTCGCAAATATCCTCAGTGTCTGAATGGTTCTTCGTTGGACCAATCGTCTCTGGGTGATAAGCAGTGCTCATATCCAGTTGGGTTCCCATCGCTTCTTGCAGTGATTTCCAAAATCTTGATGTAAACAAGCTGTCTCTATCAGAGATAATTGACGTAGGCACGCCATGCTTACATACAATTTCCTTTAAGTATAATTGGCGAGTTTCTCTATGTTGTCAGTCTTCTTCATTGGTAAGAAATGAGTAGATTTGGTCAATCGGTCGACAATACCAAATTTGAGTCATAACCACTTGGCGTTTTTGGAAGTCCTGAGACAAAATCCTTGGTTATTTCTCCACTTCACTTGGTGATTTCAGGTTGTTGTAGTAGACCAGATGGCTTTTTGGTGCTCAGCCTTTACCTTGTTTATATATATTTTTTTTTTCTCCTTTTTTTTTTTTTTCAACCCCCCACCCCCCCCCTTTTTTTTTTTTTTTTTTTTTTTTTTTTTTTTTTTGCACAGGTTAAACATGTACGACATAGGTGGCGATCTCGCCTTTCTGTTTAGGCCACCCAATAGAGCTTCTTTAAGTCTTGATACATCTTGTCTGACCCCGGGTGGATGGAATTACTTAGATTTGATGCGATTCATGGCATGATCAAAATCCCGTACTCTTCCTCCAATTAATGGTAACCAAAATTCGCCCTTCAAAGCATTGAATTTCCATCAGAGCGGGTTCTCATATTATCGGCTTGTTCCGTCTTCCAAGATTTCAGGCCTTCCCGTTTCCTCTTTCATTGCATCAGTCTGAGCGTTGAGTATTCTCTCAGGTAAATTGGTGTGTACCGTCATTACCAAAGATCTAACCCTTATTGGTTCTCTGTCCTTTCGACTCAGGGCGTCGGCCACTACGTTGGCCTTACCAGGATGGTAACGGATTTCGCAATCATAGTCACTCAAAAGTTCAATCCATCGCCGTTGTCTCATGTTGAGTTCTTTGTTTTCTAAATGTATTGTGGACTTTTCTTATGATTGGTACACAGTACACCTTAGTACATACAAATAATGTCTCCAGAGTCTAAGTGCAAACACTACAGCACCCAGTTCTAAATCATGGGTCGTGTAGTTTTCCTCATGTTTCTTCAGTTGTCGAGAGGCATATGCTATCACCTTTTCCCTCTGCATCAGAACAGCTCCAAAACCTTTGTGTGACGCATCGCAGTATACAACGAAGTTCTCAGTTCCCTCAGGCAAGGCTAAGATAGGAGCGGAACATAACTTCTGCTTCAAGGTTTGGAATGCCTCATCTTCGTCCGTACCTCATTCATACTTTTTGTTCTTCTCTGTCAATTTAGTTAGAGGCTTAGAAATCAACGAAAAACCCTCAATGAATCTTCGGTAATATCCGGCTAAACCCAAAAATTATCTGACTTCTTTCGGTGTTGTCGGTGCAGACCAATTTCGGATAGCTTCAACCTTTGCAGGATCCACGTGAACGCCTTTGTTGTCGATCACGTGACCGAGAAATTGCACCGACTCAAGCCAGAAATCGCACTTCGAGAATTTTGCATACAATTGCTCATTCTTGAGTAACTCTAAAATGATCTTCAGATGTCTTTCGTGCTCTTCTTTATTCTTGGAGTAGATAAGTATGTCATCAATGAACAACGTCACAAATTTAATCGAGGTATGGCTTGCACTCTCGATTCATCTGATCCATGGAATACCCGCAGGAACGGTTGGTTAAACCAAACGGCATTACTTGAAATTCATAATGACCGTACCTAGTTCGAAAAGCAGTAATAGGAATGTCTTCTTCTCTAATTCGGAGTTGATGATAACCAGACCGTAGATCGATCTTTGAGTACACGCTGGAACCTTGAAGTTGATCAAACAGGTCGTCAATCCTCGGAAGTGGATACCGATTCTTGACTGTCAACTTATTTAGCTCGCGATAATCGATACACATACGGAATGATCCGTCCTTCTTCTTAACGAATAATACTGGAGCTCCCCATGGTGACGAGCTCGGACGAATAAACCCTTTTTCTGATAGCTCTTGCAACTGGTCCGCCAATTCCTTCAGCTCGGATGGTGCCAATCGGTATGGGGCTCGTGCAACAGGTGCAGCACCCGGTACAAGTTCAATTTTAAATTCCACTTGCCGAGGTGGTGGGAGTCCTGGCAAGTCGTCAGGAAACACCTCGGGGAAATCTCGAATCACCGGTACATCTTCCAAACGTTTCTCCTTTGGTTCTTTCTCGGTTACATGTGCCACGAACAACTGATGCCCTCTTTCGATGTATTTACTGGCCTTAATGCAGGATATTATCTTCAGTCGGGACGTACCACGGTCGCCCACAATTTCCAACGTTTTGTTCTTGACGGGTATATGCACTACTTTCTTGCCACATATGATAACGGCGTCTTGATTAACTAACCAATCCATCCCAACAACTACGTCAAAAGTTCCCAGCTCAATGGGCATAAGGTCAATTTTAAATAAGTGGTTTAACAAGTTTAGGGTACATCCTCTTAGGATAGTATTTGTACTAACGACCCTTCCATCGGCCAATTCCACTTCATAGCTAGTGTCTAGTTTAACTGGAAAGTGTCTATCGGTGGACTAAAAGTAGTATTCACGGAAGTTTTGTCAGATCCTGAGTCAAATAATACAGTTGCATAACGGTTGTTGAGTAGAAACGTACCCGTGACTACATTTGGTCCTTGTTGTTTCTCAGCATCTCTAATCACGTATGTGTCCTCGAGTTTTCACCTTGTGGATCCTTTTCTTTGGCTAATAGTTTCCTTGTGTGTCCCTTTTCTCACAGTCATAAACTCGTCACAGTTGTAGTGTATTAGCACCCGTAGCCATAGCCTTGCCCTTACAATCTCGTGCCATATGGCCTCCCTTTCCACAGTTGCTACATACCACATTGCAATAACCAAAGTGATGCTTTTTACTAGGAATTACAGAGCTGGTTTGATTCCCAGCATAACCAACTTGCTCAGCAGGGGCGGTGGTCATTGCTCGGGCATTACCCTGCCTTTGATCTGTTGGTTATGGCGGATGTTGTCCCTATTGTTGTTTCTGTTGTTACCGTTGTTACCACCTTGTGAACTTTCCCATTTCCTTTTATTGCCCTCGGCAATCCTTTCTATTTGAGCTTGAGCCTTTTGTTCCATCAAGGCATGTGCCATCCGCACCAGCTTCATTCAGGCTAATGGGTTTGGATCCAATAACTGTACCCTTTTGTTGTCTGTTAGTCCCGGATATAAGCCTCGATTTTCGTGCTTTCACTCGGGACCACTTTCTGGACATAGGTTGTACCGCTCATGAAAGCGCTTGGTGTAAGCTGTTATGTAAACTCCTTAACCTTCAGATTTCCACAGTTTGTGCTCCATTCGAGCACTCCTCAGGGGCAAAAATTCCTTGTCATTATATCCTTTCTCATTTCAGTCCAACCGATCTGATTAGCAGCTTCTAATCCCATCATCGCAACCTGGGAGTTCCACCACGTCAAGGCACGCCCTTGTAAGTGTTCTGGCAGAAGCCAAATTTGACCTTCGTGCTTCTTGCACATCATTCACTTATTCCAAAAACCATTTCCGTTCTTCTCGAACCACCTAATTAGCTCGGGACAACTCCCTCGTGTCCATGGGATGACGTAGGGTTGCAGTTCATGAATCCAGGAAAAGGTACATTCCCGAGCAGCTGGCTGCCCTACTTGGCCCCCAGCTTCATTGTTTCCTTGTCTCCTAGCATTTGCTTGCCTTTCTCGTTCTGCCTCCACAGCAGCATTGACCCTTTCAGCATGGTGTCGTTGTCAATAGAGCTTGGTTCATTTGGTTTGATGGCATGCTGCTATCACTACACAAAGAAGCCTCAATGATATTTTTATAATGAACATATAACTTCATATTACAAAACGAAACCTATAAATACGACAATCTCAACTAACATCTAGTGTAAATCAAAAGACAACCTTTATCATTCATTCTCAATAAGAGTTAATACATCATTTCATTAGTTTCATAAATGATATAATTTGCGTTAAACCAAGGGGGCATAAATTCAATAACTGAAAGATTCAGTTTAGTGTATTACAGACTGAAAGATCCTACTTATTAAAATTTAAACGTACGAAGAGTCACGAGGGGGAGATCTCGTGGTCAGATGGTGCAGTCTCCTTCGGGTAGGTGAATATCATTCATCGGGCGTAGGAGACAGTTGGCAGCATCCTTGCAGCAACATATGGATCTCTAGGATCATTGTGAGTAACAGGAGCCAATAAAGTCTCAGGTAGAGCATATGGCGGTTCTTGATACCGTAGACGCGGTGGTAAAAGATTCTCAACCGTAATAGACCAACGTCTCAAGTGATGGTAATGCCATGTTGCCCGGTCATTCTCTCTCCAAGCATCTCTAGTGCGGTTTTCACTACAGTCTAGCATCATCTTCAGTCTCTTATTATCGGCTCGTACATCCTCCTCCTCAATATGCTTAACTCTGCGGTGAAGAGCATCCAGGTCACTCCTAATGTGACTTGGCGTGAGATCCTCGGGGTTATGACCAGCAGCAGCAGCAGATGATGACGATCCCGTCCAAACCTGCGTATCAGTAAAGAGTCTCCTAAATGGTATTAGTCTGCTAGTACCGATGGGAGCAGCCTCGGGTATAGGATTAGCAGGAACAGGATTAGCAGGAACAGGATTAGCAGGAACAGGATTAGCAGGAACAGGATTAGCAGGAACATGAGGTGGTATGGGTGCAGCTTCAGCCTCGACCTCATTCTCATCCTCAGCCTCAGCCTCAGACTCGGCCTCAGCCTCAGACTCAGACTCCGATGCAGGTGGCGGAGGGTAAAGTGGGTCCGCCCCCTGATATAAAGGGGGGTGTATCCATTTGGGCCGTACCATTGTTCATCTGCTCCATTTCTTCTTCTTCTTCCTCCATTTTGGGGATTTCTTCCGCCCCCCCTGAATTTCCTCCTCTTCCTCCATCTCTGGGTCTTCCTCTTCCACCCAGCCGTTCATGTTGTCTTGTGCTGCCTCCGCAGCTAATGCGAACTCGTTATTGTTTGGTAGGTTGGCCATGATGATCTGCAAATTGCGTAAGGTAAATAAGAATTACTATATGAATAATAATTTATATGAGAATTGCGAATGCTGACGATGCTCAGGTATATGCATGCATGATCGATAACAATAGTAGGAATTGCACAATAATATTTGTTACATATAAAATTTATTTTTGAAATCTAAAATAATCAATTCTTGTTGCTTCGCGGTATAAGCGTATCAATTCGATTATTATATATATACATATATCAATTACATATAATAATATTTATTATATGAATATTCAATAGTAATGCACCCAAAATGTGCATAAATACTCAAAATAGAAAAACTATGATCGTGAATAACACAAGGGCTTCGAGGAGTCTTAGCGCGCATAAAAGGGTTATAGTTTAGGTAAAAAAAATTTTTTTTTGACCTAGTTCTCTATAACCTTTAGCTCTTGATACCAATCTTTAACACCCCCAAAGTTCACGCAGCGGAATATACAACAATTGGGTGTTAAGTCATAGCACAATTACACAAGGATATAGAAAACGACTCGAAAAGAGGCGTTTAAAAAGCATTGTTCCATTCAAAGAAGTTTCAGAGTAAACAACATACGTCCCACAGGATCGTTACCAAATTCATAACATAGGTTTTTCCAAATCATGGATAATTAGTTTTATAAAATGGAACAAAAGTAAAGTTCTTGAAACTTTTAGCGCAGACTCCTCGTACTCGGCATCCATCACCCTTGGTTACCTGAGATAAAACATGCTTAAAAGTCAACAATAATGTTGAGTGAATCCATAGAGTTTATAAGAGTTAAAAGAGTTGTCTATCGACCTATACAAGTTTTTTTTTGCTTCATCGTGTGACTTGTTGTACGGACAAGCCATTATTCAAGTTTCTATTGCAATAAGCTCATGACACCGAAGCCTTGACGTTAACACATATCTTGTATGTAAATCATGTTGCCCCATAACTAGGTATTATTGCCTTATACCTAAATTCTAAAAACAAATTGTCCGTTGACTGAGTGCTCGAAAGGATTCGATTCATACCCCGGGACAGGGCTGTCAAAACCCAATAGATCTATTTTTAATTGTACTAGCGCTTACCCTTATAAGGCAATTATAACCAGTTCATGATTGTGAGGTTCTTTTGGCAATAGCTACTCATGCAATTTATATCATTATTCGGGTCCAGCATACCATAAAGGTTAGTGCTAGTTTATAAAGCAAGCATGTATCTCCTCCGTGGGGTTTATAAAAATCATTAAAAGTTTAAAGGCGAGGCTATGAACTCACCTTGAGCGAACGGTAATATCAAGTAATATAAGAGCTGAAGTAAGACAAATACTCCTAAGAGCGACATAAAATAAAAGGCGTGACTTAGAAAAACAATCTAATTATTACGCTCGGAAAGAAGATAAAAATCAAATGATGTCTTTATAAAGTTTTACCTTTTGTCGATCCTAGCATGGCTTGCATTTAAGTTTTTTTGTGACAATTTTACTAATTACAGTGTCCCAATCTGGATGAATATGGTATTCAATACCCTGTTTTTACTGTACTCTTTACCCGTCAACTCACACAAATTTACCCGTTTTGGTTTTACGTCTAGTAACTTTTATTTATAAAATTCTGAAACTTCCAAACTTTGTCGGGATCATAAATCAAAATCGTTAATTATATGAGCATGACGGTTTTCACTCCTGAAATCATTTTGGAGTCTACTTTTCAAAAATAAGGCTCAACTGTCCAGGGGGTCAATGATCCTGTGGAATTAACATTTTACCCTTCTATGTCACAAACAGTTTATTTTTCTTAGTATTTTCCACTCCACGAAAATGGACCAATAAATCAAAATCTATACATGTATAAACGTGAGCACATGGAGATTGGTACCCTATAAGCTGGACCTATACATGGGAACAACTTTTTTGTATTTCAGAAGTTAGTGCAAAACTATGGGGTTATTATTTTTGTTTTAAACCCCGTTTCCCACTGGAGTGCAAAAATTGACTAGTTTTAGTTAAATTGGCCGTTATCTAGTCATCCGGAGGAGATACGGCTCATATACCAAATAACCACATATACCTTAGTCACTACAACATCATTATTAAATTTACAGGTATTTCCTTTTACCAAAAAATATTTCGTAATCCATCTGTTTTGCTACTTATGTAAAAACAGTTTCATAACCCTATTATAATCCAATCCAAACATCATTTTATTCTCTTAAAAATTTAACACAATGCCAATAAACTAATGATTTGAACATTAGTAAACATAAAAACTTAATTTTTTTTTAGAATACTAACATCCATTTTTTAGTGGATTATAATCTTAAAAAAAGAAAACAAGTAAATAAAAAGATAAGACAAATAAAGAAATTTAGGGCTTACAAAAAGAGATTTATGATAGAGAATCAAACAAGATCGCCCTCTTTCTTGTGCTTGCTGAATTCGACCAAAGTAGCCCAATGTTAACAACCTTATAACCTCCTTCTAACAATGGTAACACTCTTCTAATCAAAACCCAATCAAAACCTTCAAGAAACTCCAAGAAAACTAGTCCTAAACACCTTCAAATCTTCAAGAAACTTCACCAAACTTTGCAAGAGGCAAAAGGATGGTGTTAAGATGCCTAAAAGGAGTTGATTAAATTTGTGAGATGGTGGTGGTGAGGTGTAGAATTTCGGCAGCCAAGGTGTTCAAGAAGAGGAGAGAAATTTTTTTGAAGTTGGATGGTTATTTTGCATGTTATGGAGAAATGAGATAGAATGATGAAGGTTTTATGGGAAAATGTAGTATGGTGGAGTGTGGGAAAGGGTAAATCCGGTTTTAGGGTCTTGGGGAGGCTAAAATTATTATTATTTTTATTTTATTTTTGTTTGTGATAGTTTAATTAAAGTGTAGGTTAAGGTTATAAAAGAAAAAGGTAAGGTTTAAGGTAGAAACGCGAGTTTTAGCAAGAAAATTCGGAAACGCGAATCACAACGGAAAATGAAAATGATGAGTATTATAATTATTGGGGAATAATATGAGATTATTAAATCACTTACGATGCGAAGACGGAATAGATTTCTAATTACGGCTCACGCAAAGCTAAAAACGAGAATTTCTTACTAAATCGGGTAAACGTAAAATTTAATAACTCGCTTAAAAATGAAAATAGAATTAAAGCTCGGGGTAAGTAATGACCTTAAATATGGAATGTTACAGGTGTGGAGAAGGGTATTTACACCATAAGGCCGGTCAACATAAAAATGTCTTATGTTGACCCGGTTAGCTTGGTAAGTTTCTAAATATTATGCTACGAGCTATTCTATAACATATTGGTAGTGACCGAGTCTTTTCTCGATTTCTAACAAATATCAACTAACTCGGAGTGAGAAAGTCAATAGATAACGTGTGTATCTCCGTGACAAATGAGACAAGTCTCTTTTTAGAGAAACTTGAATGGCTGGGAAGGGTTGTGCATTACATCACTGGATCCATGATGACTTTCTTCAATACCAACAATTATCTTTGTGATTTTGATAGATTATGTATTGAACCAGTTTTTGCCTAAGTGGTGTGGAGGGCTTCTTTCGTTTCACCCTTTATCCATACACTTCTTGTTCATTCTTCAACCCCTTTAATGCTTACCAAGACGTCATCACTAACACCTTGTTGTGATTGTTCTAGTGTTAGCTCAACCTTTGTTGGCATTTTCCCTTATTCTCATTCTTCTACAATCATACCTAAGGACTTCTAATCTAATTATGGAATGTCTATGGGTAGATCCCTCCAGTTCTGGTTGGATCATAGGACTTATATACCTAATCCTAACCACCTTATGGCTTCATTGACGTCATGAGTTAATTGGTTGTTGGGTATGATGATCGAACCTTAAAACCTTATTTCAAATGATATTATTGATTTTCAATGGTTTTATATGAAATATTCCCCCTACACATGTGCATCGAGATTCAAAATTGTTTCGCACATGTGGATAGAAGTTGTGCACTTAGAGTCTTAAAGATCAGATTCTTCTATAACACATTTTAATCACATTTTCTCCCCTTATTTTAAATATTAAATCTCTTAATATTTTATTGGTCCTTAGGAATGTGATATAAAGTTTATCAATTTAGACTTAATCACATTCCATGGAATCAAAGTGAGTTTTAAACAAATATATATAAGCAATATAAAGAACAAGTTTAAAACACACAGAAGTACTTTTCAACGTATATATTTTTATTAAAATCAAATAAAGAATCTATGACACACCTTGCTTGTAGAATAGCAAAGTGGTTGAATGACAATTAGGGTGTTATCTCCTTTGAACTTATTCTCTAACCAATGTTATGAGAAATAAGAAAACAAACTTGTTATGACTAAACTAAAGCTTCAGCTTTCAGTAGTACGAGTTAGTTTGTTTGAGAGATAAATGAACTCTTCAATGTGTATAACATTAATTAGAAGAGATAACATTTACTCTGGGAATCCCTTTCCTTTTACAGTGAAAGGGATTAGGGTTTACATGTTAACCTAATACACATGTTAAGCATTAAATGGGTGGTTCAGCTACCATTTAATGTACACATGCTTAATAGTACCAGGTATAATCCTTTAAGGAAAGTTGATGTACTTCTATACCAACTTCAGAAGTAACATTTCTCAAGGAGATTTCTTTATTCCTTTTGAAATAAATCAATCTTTGTCCTGCCTTGTAAACCTTCTAGAAGTGAAACAACACGTTTCAACTTCTGTTAAGGAGATAGACAACGCTAAGCTTAGAATTATCAATCAAGCTAAACTGAATCTCCAACCAAGAGTCCTTCTTTAGTTGCTGTACCGCTGCATATACTGAAGTGAAGATACTTCCCAATCTTCTAAGTACCTGAAGAGCTGACGCTGAAGAAGCTTTAGCGACTCAAGCTGAAAGACTTCAGCTTGAGAAACACTTAGGGATTTTATGTTTAAATCTACTGAAAGACTGAAGGGCTCAAGAACTAAACCCAACAATCTCCCCCTATTTAAATATATAAATAGCCTAAGTTAAAATCAGTTGTAAGTGAGCAAAAAAACTTCTTCTTACACAACTGATATAGATTGAACAACATAATCTGATAACCATTCATTCTAACTTTCATTACATTACATTTACAAAAGATAAAGTTATTACAAACGATTTTTGTTCTACGGCCTTAGCTGCTCAATGAACCTCTTCTTCATGCTGAACTAGATGACTTGTGTTTCTTTGTTGACCCAGAGTAGTCATTTAAGTCACTGGTTCTTCTTTTCTTGTTTTCTAATTCATTTAGCTCATTCAGAGGGTCTTGTTCTTTGAGGGGTTTGCTGAAGTCAATTTTTAGTTCTTTTTCAGTTTGCTCAAGGTATTCCATTCTTGTATTTATCAATCCATAGATGGGTTTCCATCCTTTTTCTCTTCTATTAGGACAAGCTTGTACCACCTCTATTCATTCAGCTAGATGTAAGTCACTAACTTTGAGATTTTCAATGAATTTACTTAACCCATCTTCCCTATATACTTTCAGTGAGATAGGGCCCTTTTGTGTGAGAACATCACAGTTTATGATCTTTGAGCATTTTCTTCTTTTTAGCATATTGTCACAATGTTTATCAAAGAGTAACTTCTTGCTGTGGTATTGTTCTACTACCTCAATGCCCAAAAGATCAATTAATTGTTTTTACAGGTTTGTTTCAGCATCTTTAGTGTTCTTCTCCCCCTCAGCAGGTGAAGCAGTTGCTTTGCCTGCTGAAGAAACATTCATGCTTGTAGCTCCTAATGCATTTTCCACCATGGTGGCAAACTTGTTCAAGGTATTAGTAACCTTGTGCAACAGACTTGGAAAAGAATCCAAAGTCTTGAGCTTTTCTTGAACTGAAGAAACTTGACTTGGCAAATTAAGAAACTCTGCTAGAAGTTCCCATTGAATGTTCTTCAGTCAGCTACTTGGGATAAAAGACTAGAGATAGTGGAAGTGAATGTCTCCAGTTTTGTTGGAATCTCTTTTAGATCCCCAGACAGCTCTATTTCCATGTCTCTAACATGCTTCTTTAGCTCTTTAATCTCGCTAGATAATCCAGTGATTTTTGAGGGGAGTTCTTTCAGTTTAGTTGGTAAGCAGCTAGCAAAGTCATGTGTAGCTTAGAGTTTAGATAGTCCAGGTTTCAAAGAAGTTACCAGAAGTTTAGTAAGCTGTTGGATGTCTGGATATGAGGGCTTATCTTTCATTGAGGCAACATCTGCTTTAGCTTTTACTTTTGCTTGTTCCATCTCTTCCTTTTGAGACTCAAGTAAGTGAACCTAAGCCATTAACTCTTAAATTTGAGCTGATTTTAGAGATGGAGGAGGTCGGGCTAAAGTGTCCTTAGGTACATCATGAGAAGTGGTTTTAGTGTCTTAATCTTTTGAAACTTCCTCTTCCTCTTCACTCTCATGTGAAATAATGATTGGCTCATCTGGTGGGGAGTCAGGTGTGAAGAAGGCAGATCTTGTGTCTTTCAAGATATCTGATAAATCCTCCAACTTTACTAAAAGTGAGATGTCACCAGCTCTGGATTCATCATTTACACCTGAATCAGTATGGGCAGTTTTTAACCCATCTTCAACAGATTTGGTTTTATCTACAAGAACACTTGGATTAGACCTTGCAAAAATGTGATCAAATGAGTAGATCCATACCCTATTTTTAAGATATGGAATCCTTAGGAGCAGATATTCTAGGATCAACTTTAGCTGTAGAATCTGCTAAAGCATCATGTCCTGATGCAGACTCAGAGTGCAAAATGAAAAAAGCTGAATAAACAGGTTCAATAATAATAAATGCAGACATACCACTACTGTTCCTTCTTCACTGGTGGCCCCTAAAGATGTTGGGCCACCAGCTGCTTGATGTGCCTCTTTATGCATTTCACCAACCACTGGTGTAGGAGGTGAAAGATGGCTCGGGCTTTTATCCTTGACCGAACTAGACTTTGTTTCCTTTTTTGATTGGCTAGTTTGGGATTTGTATGCCTTAGTAGTGGACTCAGATGTGTGTTTTAAAGATCGTTTTCTTTTAAGTCCACTTTTAGCTCCAGGTTTTTTGCCTTGGGGAACCTCCTCAGTTTGTGATAAAGGTTTTGGAGCTTTGGAGTCCACAAACACATCTAGTTTGCAGATGGCCTTCATGTGGTCAGTAAAATGAGGTTCTTCAGGTTTGTTTGGCTTCAGTGTCAAGTTGTGAACCTTGAAGACCTAAGTATGGTTTATGGTGAGCTCTTCATTTTCATATTCTGGCATCATATGTTCTAGTAGAAGAGATAGAAACCCAAGATAGGGAACAATCTTTTCCCTAGTCTTCTTGTTTAGCTTATGAATTAGATCCTCCCATATTATCTTTGCATAATCCACCTGTACTTCATTGGCCAGATAATACAAGATAGTGGCATCCTTATTTGATATTTGATCTAGGCCACCTATTTTACCACCTAAACACTGCATGATTTGAGCCATCAGCAGCCTCCACCTAGGAGGAAGGCAACTCTTTTTCAGAGTTCCTTTTGCCCAAATCTCTCCCCTATACCATATTGTTGCAAACCATGGTCTCACTATTGTTATAGAGGGTGGGGGAACATACATACTTAAGTGAGGTAGGTATTGTGCCCTAAGAGCATTCCTAAAGGTGGTGATACCTATATCTCCTCTAACTCCTCCTTTAGGAGAGGATATCCAAACCTTAGAGTCATCTAAGGTCTTTGTTGTATACCAGACTTCACTCAGGTACTCTTTGTATTGATTTGGGGCTCTTGTGAATGCTTCCTTTAGACAACATTTAGAAATGAAGTCTGATACAGCCTAAAGTAATCTTGGTTAGGATATGAGGGATACATGAGTGCAACTTCATTGTTGGTGGTGAAAGTGATTTCATCAAAGGTGAAATCAACCTAACTTGCAGGTAAGAAAGGGTTTGGGCTTTCAGGTTTGTCAAGAGTGACAGGTTCTTCTTTAGGAGTGATTTTAGGTGATGAGGTCTTTTGTGATGATGATTCTACCATTTTGAGTGGTGAGGGTCTTAAAGGTTTGATCTGGTTTGAGGTGTTTTGGTTTTGTTTGTGAGAATGAGTTGTTGATTGGTGTGTTGTGATTTATATGACTGATGAAATTACAAAATTCTTTGAGAATTTGTAATTATCATTTGAGGTTTTAAAGTTATAGGAATGTTTATGGTTTGTTTTCAACATGTGTGCTAAACTTTTATTAAATAAAAGTCAGCAAAGCATGCATCTGACACCTAGAACAGTAAACAGCCGTCTATTCACTGCAAAAGTAGGTGAGAGAAAGATGATGAGGTCATTCTAACTTTTAGATTTCTTCTTTTAATATATTTAAATATTAATTTTTAAAAAATCACACCTTTTTATAAAAAAACTGACCTTGAGATTGATGTTTGAAAAAGCTGAACTAGGTTCAGGTTTGGTGTTATGTCATGCTGAACAGATTATTGTAATCTTCATCATCATCAATCTTCCAGCAAAGGCGACGAAACCACAAATGCTCATGCAAATCCATGAATGAGACATATATGATTGCTCAGTTACTTCACTCAAGAGATAGCTGAAGATTTAGATAAAATTATTTGTTGAAACTGAACCAAAGAAAATACATTAAGTTTGTTCACTTCTTGACTTAACCAATATCTATGCTCCAACGAAGGAGAAAAAACCACACATGCTCATACAAATCCATGAATGAGACATATGTGATTGCTTAGTTACTTTACTTAAGTAAGTTAAAGGTTGTATGCAAAAACTGAACTGACATTTTACATGAAAGTTTGTTCAGCTTTAGATGAAAGAGCTGAAGCTTCAGTTTTCTTCAGGCAGTACTGAAGCTTTAGGTTTTGAATCAATGTTCAGCATACCTAGTTCAACGATCAATCTTTTGAAAGTTGGCTCATCCAGAGGCTTGGTGAAGATATCAACAAGTTAATATTGAGTGGGAAAGAAATGTAATTCAATGTTCCCTTTGAGAACATGATCTCTGATAAAGTGATATCTGATATCAATATAATTTTTTCTTGAGTGCATAACTGGATTGTTTGAGATTGGAATAGCACTAGTGTTATCACAAAATATGGGTACCTTTTCATATATGATGTCATAGTCAGTGAGTTGACTTTTCATCCATAGTATGTTGGCACAACATCTAGCAGCAACTACATAATCAGCTTCAGCTGAGGACATAGCTACAGATTGATGCTTTTTAGCACTCCAACACATAAGTTTGCCTCCTAGCAATTGACAAGAACCTAAGGTGCTTTTCTTGTCCATGTTGCATCTAGCATAGTCAGAGTATGAGTATCCTTTTAGGTCAAAACCTGAACATTTTGGATACCATAGACCAAGACTAAAAGTACCTTTTAGGTACCTAAAAATTCTCTTAACAACAATAAGGTGGGATTCTTTAGGATTTGCACGATATCTTGCATAAAGACAAGTAGAGAATTGAATGTCAGGTCTGCTTGCAGTTAGATACATTAGTGATCCAATCATACCTCTATACTGAGTCTTATTTACAGATTTGCCACTGAGATCAGGTCCTAGTTGTTAGGGGGTACCATTAGAGTCTTTACTGGTGAATCATTTATGTCATATTTTTTTAGCAGATGCTTGATATATTTTTCTTGGTTGATTGAAATGCCTCTTTTAGATTGCTTAATCTGAAATTCAAGGAAGTAGGTGATAACACCCATCATGCTCATTTCATATCTTTAAGTCATCAGTTTTGCAAACTGTTTGTACAATTTTATGCTGGTGGACCCAAAGATAATGTCATCAACATAGATTTGAACCAAAATCATATCAGTTTGAGTTTGGTAGATAAACAGAGTGTTGTCTATCTTGCCTCTTACAAACTTGTGTTCAGTGAGAAAGGTTGAGAGAGTCTCATACCATGCTCTTGGAGCTTGTTTAAGTCCATAAAGGGCTTTGTCCAGTTTGCACACATGGTTGGGAAACTCAATGCTTTCGAAACCTATAGGTTGTTTGACATAAACTTCTTCTTTTAGTTTACCATTGAGGAATGCATTTTTGACATCCATTTGATAAACTATGAAGTTCATGTATTTGGCAAAGGCAAAAAAGATTCTGATTGCTTTAAGCCTTGCAACTGGAGCAAAGGTCTCATCATAATCTATGCCTTCTTGCTGATTGTAGCCTTAAGCCACAAGTCTTTCCTTATTTTTGATGACAATTATAGTTTCATCTCTTTTATTTTTGAAAACCTATTTTGAGCCGATTATGGCTTTACCATAAGGTGCAGGAACTAATGTCCAGACTTTGTTTTTGGAAAATTGGTTTAGTTCATCTTGCATGGCATCATTTACTAACTCATTCATCAAAGCTTTGTATCTGGTGAAAGTTTGTGTTAGAGATTTACCTTCTTTGAATTTGAAGGTGTTATAGCATAATTTCAGGTCCATGACCCTACTTTCTTTCACATCAGAGGGGCCCTCATGATACAGTATCAGGTCATCCCATGTTGATTTAGCTGTTAAGCAGTTTATGACAGAATTCATTTGGTCATTTGGAAGAACAAACATGATGAGACTTTTGAGTTGCTGATCTAAGTTAGCAGCCTTTCTCTCATCTCTAATCCATTGATTCTCTGGCTTCCTTTGACCAGCTGTCATAGGGATAAAAGGACCATTTTTGATGATATTTTCAAATTGAGGTTGAATACCGATAATGTAGCATATGAACCTCTTTTTCCAGTTGGTGAAATTTTCCACCTCTAGTACAGGAGCGGCATTTAGCTGGCCACCCCTATATTCAAGAGTCTATGCTACCTCTACTACTGCCATTTAAGATGGATCTTGATTTTAAAAATCTTTGAGCCTTTATATACAACCTTTTTTAAGAGATTTTATAAACCAGAAGGCTCTGATACCACTTGTTGGTCCCTAGGAATGTGATATAAAGTTTATTAATTTAGACTTAATCACATTCCATGGCAACGAAGTGAGTTTTAAACAAATATATATAAGCAATATAAAGAACAAGTTTAAAACACATAGAAGTACTTTTCAACGTATAGACTTTTAGTAGAATCAAATAAAGAATCTATGACACACCTTGCTTGCGGAATAACAAGGTGGTTGAATGACAATTGGGGTGTTATCTCCTTCGAACTGATTCTCTAATCAAAGTTATGAGAAATAAGAAAATAAACTTGTTATGACTAAACTGAAGCTTCAGCTTTCATTAGTACGAGTCAGTTTGTTTGAGAGATAAATGAACTCTTCAATGTGTATCACATTAATTGGAAGAGATAACATTTACTCTGGGAATCCATTTCTTTTTATAGGCAAAGGGATTAGGGTTTACAAGCTAACCTAATACACATGTCAAGCATTATATGAGTGGTTGAGCTACCATTTAATGTACACATGCTTTATAGTACCAGGTACAATCCTTTAAGGAAAGTTGATGTACTTCTATACTAACTTTAGAAGTAACATTTCCCAAGGAGATTGCTTTATTCCTTTTGAGATAAATTTCCCGCCTTGTAAACCTTCTAGAAGTGAAACAACATGTTTCAACTTCTGTTAAGGAGATAGACAACATTCAGCTTGGAATTGTCAACCAAACTGAACTGAAGCTCCAACTAAGAGTCCTTCTTTAGTTTCTGTACCGCTGAATATACTGGAGTGAAGATACTTCCCAATCATCTATGGACCTAAAGAGCTGACGCTTAAGAAGCTTTAGCGACTCAAGGTGAAAGACTTCAGCTTGAGAAACACTTAGGGGATTTTATGTTTAAATCTACTGAAAGACTGAAGGGCTCAGGAACTGAACCCAACATATTTTAGATACGAATTGATTAAAATTTGTTGACATGAAAAGTGTCATGGAGAGAAAAATGTTTCCACAAGATTGCATGAATTAGTGAACATTTTTCTGATTGCTCCCCTTCAACAATATATGCGGGATACCAAAGATTTTTTAAAACTTGACATTACAAGGAAAAATGATATGACACCACAAATATGTTGAAGACGGATAGAAATGCCTTAGTGAATAGTGTATATTATAATTTGACATTGAAGTACCACATTTTAATATCCCTGAATGTTTTTGGATACATAAGATTGACATTTATAAGATGTACCCGAAATACATTAAAGGCTTTGGTTTTAAAAGTTCCCCCTCAAAAATTGATTCACTTATGAAAATGACATTTTTTAGCATGATTGTACCAATTGTTAAGCACACCAATTGTTAAATATATCGAGGAAGGGAGTGTTGAACGCATAATTTTAACAAATTCCACTTATTATGGAAAGATACTAGAAATTATATTTTAGACAATTTGACATTAAAAGTTCTTTTTTGAAAAATTGTGTTCAACGGTTTTTAAAACACATGACAGAAGACTTCTCTTCTATTTGTAGAGTAAGTGCACTTATGCGTACACTTCCCTAAGATTTGAGGCCGGGTTTATAACACCCCGTGTTTTTCAGGTCATACTACGATTTTGTACTTTCGTCATTTTAAATTTGCTTTACTAGTTCGTTTTAGACATTACCATAATTCGCATAGCTAACCATTTAAATAACATTAGTTATATCACGTGAGCTCAAAAACTCAACGTTTGGTAGAAATATGTCAAATAAACTCATTTAAGACTTTACATGATCCCTTCACATTCGTTATTTACCCTAGTTCACGACAAGAAAATGTACAATTCTTAGTTATTTTCCCTTGATGCAATGGAAACACTTGCACAATAAAACTAACATAGGAATCAATAAACCTTCCTGGAGCCTAGAAAGAAATTCGTGTATGGCATTGTGCATGTGCTAAATAAGTAAGAGCTCAACCTAAGATAAAAATATACAAGTAAATCCCATGCTTTAACTTTATCAGATATACACAATCTATTCCTAAATTAACCCTATTACCCAACGAATAAAAGCCCAATTCCCTTTTCTCTCTAACCCACGCATACTTGTGATATATAGCTGCTACTTTCATTGGTTTTGCCAACACATCCCAAACAGTTTCTACCTTTTAATTCCTGTACATTGACCATGCTAAATTCAAGAAATACCTTGCTATGAAAGGCTTAACAAAAGAATGTGACTACAAAAGGAAACACTATGCATGTATACTCTTGTGTCTATAAGAAGAACTTGAGACAAGGTTGAGATTATCACAAATCCACACAGCAACTCAAATCACAATTTTCACATGGTCTTTCCTCTTGTTCACTGAATTCGGCCTACACACACATAATCCTCACCTTTCTTTTTCTCCATTAAACCCTAAAAACTCTAGAAACCTAATACCAAAGTCGTCTCTTGGCTTCTCTTCTTTTGGGTCGACGAATAAACAAGTAGAAAGGAGTGATCGTTGGTGTTCATAAGTTGGTCAGAAGGGATAACTTATAGTAGCGGGGTTTAACTTTGGAAGTGGATTGTGTCACGAAGGGTTTTAAAACACGAGTTAGGGTTTTCGTTTGGTTAGACCTTTCCACTCAGCCGGATAATTATGAGTCTCACATTTATAAATTCTTGTCATTTGTTTAAATGCATTCTTGTTGCTTAGGTGTCTTGTGCTTGAGAAATTTAAGTCCTTAAAGCTATAAAGAATGAAAGTCGCATCTTTTGTATTCTTTCTGTTAAAAGTCGAACAACCATAAACCCTTATAAAATTTGGGCAAGTAACTAAAAGAGGATATAGACCATAACTAAGTTAGGGTGGTAAGTTAGATAAACTCCGCCGTGTGTAGTTTAGACCCATTAGCTAGCAAGGAAGAAATCGCATATTATGTACTTGTAAAACGCAGCCACTGTGTTAACTTTAGGCACGTTGCTCGATCCCCAAAACACGAAGCATATAGGAACGACTTAATTACTTCCAAAAATAGGACGGGTCGTGATCATTTTGCACCTGAAATTACTATAATTCGTCTAGAAAATAAAGAGATATAAGGACCCAAAGTTAGTACTAGTCTCACGCAGTTAATACTGTTGACAGACAGTTCGACACCCCTTACTTTAAGCCTTGTTTTGACACACACATAACGACCTCTGCCCCCAAACCTTATAAAAGGTAAATTATAAACGGCCCGACCTAGTTTTCAAGGGTACTTTTACCTTACTCTAAGACCGAGTAGCAAAGTCACAAATTAAGACCAAAATACTGTCTACGCAATCAGCACATGCTGAAAAATAAGGCCCCTTTTATTTTCTAAGTCTGGAAGACTGCCTTGCAACCCACACGTGTTTAGCCCCATTTTTAACAACCTAAATGACGTTTTAAGACGAAGCTTACTTAACGAATATTGTAGACAACCCATCTGAAAGTTCAAATATGTTTTTAGTTTCCCAAATCATTAATTAACGAACCCGTAAACTAGTCATAAAACTCTAAGACGACTCATGATAAAACTTAGTAATTTATAAGTTTTATTTAAAAGAAAAATGTCAATGTTTCATCTAATTATTTAACGCACTTAGAGACCAAACCAATGACTGATCTAAACTAATAATTTAAAGTATAGACGACCTAGTTTCTAAAAAGTCCAAAGTCATAAATTATATACTTACGGTTTGACCACGTTGACCCGATAAAGTTGACTATTTTAAAATGAGAAACTCGCTTTTCAATATCATTAATTCAAGTATATTCAAGCACACACTAGGGACAAGATTGCAAGTATTTATATTATTATTTTTCCGTTTAGTGAATATGTATTATTTATTCATAGGTTGCGGATAAAGCCTTTTTCATCATTTTTCGTGCTACTGCCTTGCTTCTACATCATCGTTACTAAAAGTAAGTTCATAGCCCCATGTTTTACTATATCAATGATTTATAACTTTTGGGGTGAGAAACATGCTTTGTTTTTACAAATTAGACGTAAGTGTACATTTTACCATGATTACGTGTTTTCCTAAGTAGCGATAACCCTTTGAGCCTATTATCATGAACTGTCAATTACTTTGTGTGAGCACGAATGTTATAAATAGATCTATTGGGGTTGACATCCCCATCCGGATGAGTAGCTCTTACTGGTGTCACGGAGTGAGCCAACGGATGTATACCATGTCGAATTCGGATGTTGTAGGTTAAAACATCATCACGGGAAATGTGGCAATATTTATATTGCATTCATACATGTCAAGCTTCGGTGTTATGAGCTTAGGTAAACGTAATACATTTGTGATGTTTGCATATGTTGCATTATCAAACACTTGAAATCTTACGGTCCTACATTTCATTTACATAAACCTATGAATTCACCAACTTTATGTTGACATTTTAAGCATGTTTTTCTCAGGTCAATGATGCACGAGGTGCACAAGATACATTGGGATAGTCTTTTGGGTGTCATGCATAAAGATTTGGAGTCCTTATATTTCGGGACGATTGTTATGATCTAGAATCTTTATTTCAAATGTTGAACTATTTAAGCCTTCGTGCTTTGTATCAAACAATTTCAATAAATCCAATGTATCATATTTTAAACGACTCTTTTTGAGGTCGTTCTCATATCTTGTGCTATTGATCTGTAATGTAACGCTCTCGGATACACATTATTCCGCTGCGACCCAATTTGGGGGTGTTACAGAGTGGTATCAGAGCCAAGGTTATAGAGAACCAGGTCAAATGTTTTTACTTGGACTATAACCATTTTCAAACATTGCATCATACAAAAGGTTTTCACGGGACATACATATACTAGTTGTTTGCATTAGTAATTGTACTAGATGCATACATGACATACACTATCGAGTTGCATTAGTTGGTTATACTAGATGCTGCATGGTTCTTATACGTGTTTATAATATATTAAGTATATTATTATCGGTCTTATATATGTACTAATGTAAACTCTGTTTGAGTGTTACAGATACAGTCATGTCATCGGATTCGGCATCATCCGAGGTTACATATACGTCTATATCATCGCATGGGGACCCGCTAGCTTGGGCTGTGGACTTCTTCAGACTCCAGGAGCCCGAGGCTGCACCGGCATCACCGGACTACGTGCCTGGCCCTGAGGAGCCAGAGCAGGCACCGCTCTCGCCAGATTACGTGCCAGGACCAGAGTACCCCGAGTACTTGGCCCCATCTGATGAGGAGGTTCCCATGGAGGATCAGCCATATGTTGTTGCTGATTCACCTATAGCCTTATCTCCAGGCTACGCTACGTTGTGGACTCGGATCCCGAGGGTGGATCACCGAGTATGGACTCTCAATGATGGTCCAGTTGGACTTCCAGTGATGGAGGTGACGACGATGATGATGACTCCTCTGATGATGACGAGGAGGAGGAGGAGGCTTCTGAGGAGGAGGAGGCTTCTGAGGAGGAGGAGGCTGAGGAGGAGGAGGAGGAGCATCTGGCTCCGGCCGACTCTGTTGTTGCACCTGTTGTTGATCATGTCCCCCATTCTGAGGAGACAGAGCCGTTTGAGACCGATGAGTCTGCGGCTACACCACCATCACCACCAGCATGTCGTACCACTGCTAGGATATCTATCCGACCAGAGGCACCTGTACTATTGCCACCTGAGGAGGAGGTCGAGAGACTTCTTGCCTTACCTACACCACCACCCTCACCACTCATCTCATTATCACCACCCTCTGCAGAGGAACGCCTTGCTAGGTGTTTAGCTGCACCCGCACTTCCATCATCACCACTTCCTAGATTACCTCACCCATATGGTAGCCCTAACCATCTATGGAGGCACGCATTGCTGAGTATGCTGTTGCACCTACACCACCATCACCACCACCTTCTCCACTATCACCTTGGTCATCTCCATTACCCCAGATTCCCTCACCACCACTACCACCTCTACCATCATCACCACTGCCACCACTACCAGACTCATTGTTCATACCACCAGTCGACCGCAGGGAGGATGTTCCCGAGGCCGAACTACCACCTCGTAAGAGGTTATGTCTTACTACTCCCGCATCGAGATATGAGGTGGGGGAGAGTTCGACTGCTGTCCCTAGGCCTACTGGAGGTCGTAGGGTAGATTATGGCTTTGTCGGCACTCTAGATGCCGAAGCCAAACGACAGAGAGCCGAGGCAGTTGGCTTTGGGATCAGGGATACTTGGGTAGACCCAAGAGAGACTGTCGAGGAGATAGCACCAGTGACTCTTGAGGGGGTCAACACTAGGGTGACTGAGCTTACTACAGTACAGG
>BQNB010033060.1:28254-44325 GCA_026074375.1 Tanacetum coccineum | reverse complement strand
ACTGCCAAAGTTTTTAC
Organism: Tanacetum coccineum; assembly: GCA_026074375.1. Classification (NCBI taxonomy): domain Eukaryota; kingdom Viridiplantae; phylum Streptophyta; class Magnoliopsida; order Asterales; family Asteraceae; genus Tanacetum; species Tanacetum coccineum. Next base: position 44,308 of record BQNB010033060.1, on the reverse strand, counting down.
AACTCTCAGGGTCAATAGCCCAAGTTTTTCTGGCAAAAATGTTGATTTGTTTGAGTCTATGTTAGTTCCTTAGGGTGAAGGGCCAGTAAACCCAACTGAGCCCCATTACACACCCTCCCCTCAAGCTTCATTTCCATAATCTCAAGAACCTATTCCTAATAAGACAACATCTCTCACATCTTCTCAAGAACCTACATCCCAACAAATCTCAACTCCATCACATACTCCCACACCTAGAAGATTAACCAAAAGGGCTATCCGGATTGCTCAGTCTAAAGCCCTTACACCTGGAGCAGTGAGCCTGCATCTCCTCCAAGAGATGACAGTCATGGAGAGGCTTTCCATACTGCCACTAGCTTAGATGCAGGGCAGGACAGGGAAAACATACCTAAGACCTCTGCCATGCCCCATGAATCATCTCCAAGGGTTACTTTTCTTGGTGGTGATGAGGGCAATTTGCAACTCAAGCTCAATGAATTGATGGACTTTTGTACCAAATTGCAAAGTCAACACTCTCAGATGGCTACAAAAATCCAGAGTCAAGATCTGGAAATCTCACAATTAAAGACCAGGATCAAGACTTTGGAGGATGCTCAAACGACTAGAGGAGATGTTCAAGAGGATGCTCCAAACAGGGGGGAATGATGGATCAAGGGGAGGATTTTAACATTGAAAGGGATAGCAACAAAAGCACTGACAAAGGGTGTGAGAGCACAGGGGAAATGGTGAATGTTTTGAGTTCTATGGGAGTTGCTAATATACTAGCCAGTGGAGTTTTTACCACTGCTAGTCCACCAGTTCCCCCTGTTAGTTTATTTATTCCCACTGTTGCTGCCACTGCTAGTGAAAAGGATTCCACTGCTACTGTTATCACTACAACCACTGCTGTAATACCATATATAAGAAGGACAAGAGCATCAAGAGGGGTTGTTATGATATCTTCATCACCTATTCCTATCAACATTCCATCTATCAGCAAGGAAGACAAGGGCAAAGGAATCATGACTGAACCTGCAAAACCAACTAAACAGAAGGTTCAAGAACAAATGAGTGAACAACTAGCTAGAGAACTAGAAGAAGAATTTGCTCAAGAAAATCAAAGGCTAAGAGAACAAGCTGCAAGGGATGCTGAGATAGCCAGACTTCACACTGAAGGAGAGCTCAAAATGATGATTGATGAACTTGACAGAAGCAATGAAGTGATTGCTAAACATTTGAAGGAATATGCATAAGCTGAAGATGTTCTGTCTCTGGAGGATAAGATTGAGTTAATCACAGAGCTTGCCAAATATCAGAAAGATCTTGCTCGAATCAAGAAATATCAAGCTCAGCAACAAAAGTTAGCATCCAAGACTGAAAGAAGGAAATTTTATACATCAGTCCTAAGAAGTCATGCTGGATGGAAGACAAAAGATTTCAAGGGCATGACATTTGAGCAGATTGAAGAGACATTCATTCCAGTTTGGGAAAGCATGCAAGATTTTGTGCCTATGGATTCCAAGGAAGAAAGTGAAAGATTCAAGAGGCCATGCACTCTATTAGAAAAGGAAAGAGCTAAGAGATTGAAAACAGTTAAAGGCTCAGAACAACAGTTTAAAGGGAATAAAGATGTTAAAGAAAAAGACAATGATGATCATGATAAGATCATAAATCTTCAACAATGGGTAGTGTTAGTAAGACAAGAATCCCATGGATATTACTCCTATCAGTTTGTCAAAAGCACCAATATTACGGAAAATCTTCCAAAGAACAAGCTAAGGGAGTTTATCGATTTTTTAGAGTTGGTCAGGACACCAAAGGCATATCCTTATTTTGAGTCTATGCTTAAGGAATATGATAGAGACGACATGGTCTATGGAAGCTGGTCAAAGATAAGGTTTAAGGAAGAATAACCAAATGAGTGACCTGGAAAAAATGTCTAACTCGCCTTTAAAGGATCATGTTTGAACCTTTTGCTACTGATGTTTATAAGCAGTTTGAAGCAACATAAAGGAACAGAGCAACAAACCACCATAAAGCACACAGCACTATTAAGAGTTGGATATGTACAAATCATGTAGAGTACATACTACTTGATATGGAAGTATGATTACATCACCATTCTTGATGAGTGAGTATCCCACATCCAAAGACTACAGGCTTCAGAAGATGCTTGATCATAAGTGTGAATGTAAGTAGTTTGATGATGATTAATTCATATGATCAAACCTTAATTAGAGAACAGATCAAGAAGGAATAAGGCGTTTGAAGCATCTCTCTAGATAATCATTTTAATTCTGGAGACTTGACATACGATGTTGTTGGGAATAAAATGCTCTAAGGCATTTCCACTATTAGTCATGTTCATTCCCACTGCTAGAGTACTTTTCCCACTGTTAGTGTAAATCTTCCCACTGCTAATGTTTACACTGCTGAGAAGTTTTGCCACTGTTGAAGACTTTCCACTGCTGCATGAAGATAAGATCTACTCTGAGTCAAATACGCGTTATTGTTATATTTGGAATATATCTTTTGTATATCTCTTTTATTTAGGAGATACGGTTTAGGTCTTATCTTGTACAGGGCTCCTTGTGTTATAAAAGGAGTCCTTAGGTTAGAGTAGATACATACATCATATATACACATCTTTCACATACTACTCTCATAGCTTTAAGGTTTTGTAAACCCTAGTACTGTCAGAGTACTCGTATTATTCTCTTAATAATATTAAAGCTTTTTGGTTATTCACTATTTTCATTTCATTTCATTGTTATCTTCTTGATCACAAAAGGTTAGATTCCGCATAGCCTTTGGTGAAACTCATTAACAAAGTTTCTCTCATTGTTACCTTGTGTTTATCCAAGATAACAATAACCTTATAACTTAAGGCATAAGATCCAAGCTTGGGAACAACACATTGCACGCCAATAGGTGATCGCGATTTTCCAAAAGATAAAGAGTCTTTTCATTGATGAAAAGGACGAGACTTAAAATACCAATGTTGTTATAGACACATTGTCTATTAATTGAAGACTTTAAACATCGATAGACGCTTAGGGAGTAAGGATGATACGATGGTTTTCTACCCTTAGACGGATGGATAACGATTGATCCTCATTGTGTATGAGGTGAGCATGATGATAAAACATCGTGACATTCCTTTGGGGATGAACGAAACTAACGGAAGTGAATGTGCTTAGTCTCAAGGTGTATAAATTTACACATGGATGGAAGGAACTACGAATCACTTTTGTAGGAACTCGTAAGTCCTTTGTCACGGAAGGTTGATGATAGCTTTTAGCTTTTTAGATGATCGTTTTAACATACGTTGTTACAAGGCTTGAATATGAATTTTCGGATATGACTTTTAACGTTTACGATCGCAAGTTAAAATTACTTGCATATTTCAGATGAAATATTTAAGTTGTCAAACCTACTTTGAGGTGTATTAGAATTATATTTAACCTTACCTTGACAAAAGAGTTGATTATTTGGTAGGAAACAAGATGATGAACAAGGAAGTGTGTGCATGGAAACTCTAGGGGATTTAAGATCATTTTGCAACTATTATGACCTTTTAGATTGTGACACTAAAGGCCGCGTGTACTAAGGGTATAAGTTCTAGTGTCAACAAAATATATACCTATATGCATAAGACACATAAATTTAAGCATGTAGGAGTATTTAAACAATAAATAATCATAGAAATTGATGTGTAAGACTATATGACATTTAAAATTTTATCGTGATAGGCATACCTAATCCGTTATGCAACAAACCGACATAGTATAGGTGCACAATTAACACGCAAGTCACGTAACAAGGCGCATAAGAAACATGATTACTTTAAACGTAAACATCATGTAAACATGTTAACATTTAGCATTTAAAAGCATGTATTATTTAGATAAACTAAGAGATATTATATCTGAATTGCTTGACAAAGACAAAAAAACATTATAATAAACATGCATTCAATAACAAAGCAAATAATCATTGATCATCAAGATAACCACGAAGGCATATAATCATATCATATAGGAATAAGTTATCATCTTGAAACTTCAAAAACGAATATGTGAGATGCCATGAATCTATGAACGTTTAATAAAATCCTAGTCACTACTTGTTTAATGATAAATTCTAATGAAAGACAAATTTCATCAATGTAAACTAACTTTAGTTACTACTTATTTATTTAGTTTAAATTTAACTATCGAAGTGTAGTAAAGATGAATTTGCTTGGTTCTCTAATAATTCGCCTAATATGACTCAAACAACCATGTTTTTATGTCGATAGATCTAGATGATATATTTTACACATAATCCTAATAGAGATGTGTTGAATGCTTAGAAAAGCATAAACAATATGTTTTAATCTTTTTTTCAAGATCTATAGGTTGTTTGGTTTTGATGACATATTGCTTGATTTAATAGATTTCTTATATTAAGTCATCTTGCATGTGTAGTTGTCACATGTGATTTTAACGTGATTGGGATTTTCAAAAGCCAAAAGATGTGCTTATTTGTGACAATGAAGAATACGTTATATTGAGAGTGTTTTAAGAATGCTCATTTGCATATCTTGTGAAATGAGTCTCATCAAGGTTATTTACCTTAAATGAGTTTGTGATTCTTCAATGATATATGATTGAAACGAGACACATTTTATTTTTATACAAATATTCTTTTCTAAAATTATCATTCTTATGAATGCTATATAGCATAATTAAACAAGTAATTGAATAAATGAATTTTACTTGTTCATGTATTGACACAAATTGTGGTAGGTTATTTTAATTACTCTGATTTATTTAAATCGAATGTGACATTTTATTAAACGTCTCTTTTAAGGTCGTTTTCTGTAACTTGTGTGTAGGAACTATGAAGTAGCACCCCAAGTGGTATTCCGCTGCGTTGTGATTTTAGGGGTGGTGTTATATACTATAAGTCCATAAATTCTTTAAACATAATGTTTCCCAAACATCATGTCATCCTAGGTAAATAAACAATAATATTATTTGAGAATTTAGTTAAAAGTGAATTTTGGCTTTGAGCTGAGCAAAGTTTACATATGTTGTTAGTTTGCTCGTGTTTGGTTTTTCGAAAATGACACATTTATCAATTTCATTGCAATGTAAATTGCTTGGATATTTCAGACGAAACATCCAAGTCGTCAATCCTACTTCATTGTGTATTTTATGCATCTTATTAAACATATTAGTCTAATATTTAGAACACAACCATTGGACAAGTAGACTCAATATGGCATCATCAACACAAGTGTGAGTTATGATCCGATGCATACTCTTTTCATCTAGAGAAGGATGTAATTATTTTCATATCAATCTAGTGTGATTGAGTATGTAGATTCATGATAATATCTTTTGTTATAATTTGATATAATCTTGAAATTAAACAAATAAGAATCCGATTTCATGTCCATACTCAAAAACTTGTCAATTAGATTCAATAAAAATATCAATCATAATTTGAATAATGAATCGATATATACTCGAAATCTTTCTTGACCCTCACGAACACTCATTTAAAAGAAAATAAATAAATATTTTAATAGTGTGTTCCATTAATCTTACATCTAGTCATGAGTGTGAGGTTAAAGAATAATGACACATTAACTTATTACTTCAAGATTGTCATATTTTGTTTGTGCGAAAAACTATTTATTGTTAGGCTAAACGTAATGGGACGACCTTTTGCGGTCGATCGTCCCATGTGGCAATAAAAGGAACCTGGTCGCCCCACTATGCCGACCGAAGCAAGACCTGGTCACCACCAACCTTTGCAAAGTTAGGGTCTTCTGTACGACCTTACAATTGGAGGAAGATTTCGTATTAAAAAAAATTAACTTTTTCTTTTATATTTTTATTTAAAAAAAATAAACAATCCCCCATTCACTATAAAATCTCACTTTTTATACCATTTTTAATCACAAAACACATACATTTTATACACTTTCATTTTTTTTTAAATGACTTGTTCGATACCACATAGCGACGATGAAATCCAAGCTTTGGTTCAAAAACAAATTGACGAAGATACGGTTCATCAGAAAGCGATTCTGGATTTAGCCTTGCAATTTGATAATGCATGCACAACTAAAGAAGATCTTAGAAAAGCATACCGAGAAAATTTAATCAATTCCACAAAAGAGAGTCTTGCTTGCTCGACAGTACTTAAAAAAAGGTTCTGGTAAGATTACTGGAGCCTAAATCTTTCTATGTTTCAGAGACGGCAAAAAAACTAGAAAAACAAATGAATGCTAAGTTAGCTTGGATACATGAAAAATACAACCACCACTCAGAAACCCATATAGGTGGTTCGTCATCACAGACATATGAGATTGGTGATGTATACCTTATTGCGGAAAAGAGTTAACATTCAGCTACATCTAGATGATGGAAGCTTAAGAAACCACTAGAAGAAAAACAATGGTATGAAACAGGAACGGGAGGAGAAGATTTTAGGCAAAAAAAAACAAGCTGATGATGATGAATACTTTATGGAATTTGGGGTGATGAGATTGATTAGATTATGGAGTCATCAGATTAATAAACTGAAAATATTTTTGTGTAATGTTTGTTTTAATTTAATGTTTTAAATCAAAGTATTGTTTTTTTAAATTACGTTATTATATTTTCAATTTTTGAATAATTCCAACGGCTAGGGTTTTTCGCTTATAAATAAAAAAAAACCCCCCCCACCATCTCCTCATTATATCACACAACTTCTTATCCAACTATCTAGATGGATTTCAATTTCACTAACGAAAATGATCCATGTGAATACAATCTTGATATAGACGATTCTGATCTCCATTTAACACCTGTTATGCGTTCGTCGAGTAGCCGCACATGTATGAACCATTCCATACACCCAATATTCCAGGTACCATATTACTGCTGGTCCTGCGGGTGTTGTTCAGCTCTCTAATAGCATATGTGTTGAACCATCTTCCTCAACCCCAAACCCAGTTAGGATAATACCCGGTCCTGCGGGTCTTGTTCAGCGAGCCAAGCTGCTTAAAGAAAATGTATTTATTCTTGATCCGGATGGGGCTTTAATGTCGACACAAGAATATATGCAGAAAGTTGTTGAGGATGTGGGTGAGGATGCTGATTTTAACAGTGGGGCGTGGGTTAGCGCCACTAACTATGTGAATGCTTTTGGTGGCACTGTAACTGGATGTTTGGGAGACATCGACAACTTTCTTAAAAAGGGAAAACTTGAACAAGTTGTTGCAATAGTGAAGTCTTGTTCTCCGAATGCTCTTGGAGATTTAAATGTGACTCTGAAAGATCTATCGGGTACAGTACCTGGAACAATACACTACAAAGTCCTTGATGTGGGTAGTTATGAAAAGGATATTACAGTAGGAGCTGCTATGATACTTGACAATGTCTCAGTTTTTACTCCTAAACCATCAAAGCATTACCTTAACATTACAAAAAGAAATGTGGTTGAGGTTTTCCGTAAGGATACGGTTTCATTAGCTTAACATTATTGTTATTCAATTCCGTAATGTAATTTTCAATTTCGTAATGTAATTTTCAATTCCATAATGTAATTTTCAATTCCGTAATGTAATTTTCAAATTTGAAATCAAACAACTACTATTCCAACGGATACTATTCGAACTATATGTTTTAAAACGTATCTGTGTTGTATTTTTAAATTCCGTCGAGTTCATGTTTTTTATTTCTGTAATTTTTTTCCGTCTTTTCTTCCGTGTATTTTTATTTTCTTATTTTAATTTGTAAAATGTTTAATTATTAATGTAATGTTTTAAAAAAAAATTGTTCGGTGTCCTCTGCGGTCACCACTACATGTGTTTGGTCACTATGTGGTCTAAGAGAGAGAAAGCTGAGTTGGCGCTGACGTGGCGATGTCCTCTGCGGTCACCACTACATTCAGTCTTATGTACAATGTGCATAGTTTTTGTCAATTCATAAATATTACTATACAAAACATAACTCTTATAAAATGCTATATAAAAGAATTATGTGTGTGTATGTTGGATCAATGCAAACACACGCAAAGTTCAAAAATACATTTTCTTTTACTTAAATACTAATGTATTAAAATGATTCATTTTCTCTTGTTTAAACAACCTAAGTTCAAACAAGGCAAGTTGTTGAAAAGATTTAAATTTGTTGTTGAAAATAGATTAAATCGTTGGAAATATTTAAGTGACAAGTTTTAACATATTTTCCAATATACATGACAAGTTATTGAACTCTTATTCCTAAGTATGTTCCCATACTCGAAAAGATTTATAAAATGTTTATGTAACATTTGTAAATTAAGTGATCTATGCCTATATGTAATGCAAAAATAATTTTGCAACTTAGTACAAGAAATCTAACATAAATTTTACTAGTGCATTATCATGAACACTAATAACGAGCAACTTACAAGACATATATTACACATATGTTTCTAGATAGCTTAACAATGAAATGTAACAAGCGCATAATATTTAATTAACTATATTAAGAGACATACACAAGAAATACATATAGCATAACACACAAAAGTACTTGTCGTCGTTTTGTGTATTATATACAACAATGTATATTTAGCTCGATTTTGTTTGAAAACGAATTAGTTCCTCCCCATTTAAAAAACTAACCAAGTTTAATATTTTTGAAAAGTTAATTACTCTATTTTTCAAAGATATACCGACTAGAAATGTCCGACTCGAAAGGAAATGATAAAATACAAGTTTTAAGTTACAACAAAACTCAACGTTTTGGACAAAAAGTAATATTTTGTATTTCTGACCGACTCAAGTTTATTTTAATGACTTGGAAGTATTTTTATATGTAAGTAGACTCAAATACCTTTAAAATGGCGGGTGGTACGACTTCTACGGAATTACAGTTGATTTTATATGAATTTTTAAAGTTTACGAAAATCTGCCGAATCAGACAGGTGGACCCCTAATTGATAAAGGGGCCGCCCAAACAATAAGGGGGCCGCCACCTGCTGAACAAATTTTCCATTTTTTTACAAAATCATTTTTACTTCAAGCTAGTATACCAAGTGTATTTAACAACAAAACTAATACATGTTAAGCAACAAAACACTTTTCATATTTAATCCCCCTTCATGTGTAATTTGATACATGAATCGTACTCCATTTTTAAAACCATTTATTTTAAAAATTAGAGCGACGTGGCTCTGATACCAATTATGGAAACCGTAAAGGGGGGTGAATACGTTTCCATTTAAAAACTTAAATTTTTTTGTATTGAATTGCCGATCAAGCGTGACGCAATATGAAGAGTGTTTATATTAGTTCTACACTAACTATACATATAGTCGTATCACAACAATACAAACTTAAGCAAAATATTCATATCTATTCACGACACGAACATAATCAAAACTATATAAGAAACACAACACACAATTATCTATATAATGCAAGTGTAAATATAAAGCGATAAATGAGAGTATAAATGTAAAGAGACAAGTAAAAAGAAATGCAAACCCGACACGGTGATTTATAGCGGTTTGGTCACGAAGCTCCTCTTCGCCCTACTCCACTCCTCGAGTACCCAACTTGAGAGTTACTTAACTAGTCAACAAGCTCCCTTCTCGGCGGAAAAAAACCTTACAACGTTGCTTACATTATTTTTCGACACTAAGCTAGATGTCGAGTCCTAATCTTAGCTATAACCGATCTACCCAATCTAACTAATACATAAGTTTGGAATACATGGACTCGATCTATACATTGTGAATGTAACACATATCACGAATGTACTAACTATAATACATCGTATTTTGACGATTACGAATATTCTTCTCTTACACTTGGAGAAAAAGGATTGGATCAATTGTTAACAAGTGTTTAAACAAGTTACATGATCAAAGAATATGAGATGTGTTTTCTAATTTAAAACATAGAGAATCTGTGTGAAAAAAGTGTGAAAATCTATGGAAACAATCCACTATTTATAGGTAAACAAATAGAGCAAAATATATGGCCGACCCCCTTAATTATATGGCTGACCCCTTTATCAATCAGGGGGCCGCCAGTGCTTATCAGTGGGCCGCCCCATGTAAGACGCTCCCCTCTTTGTTCTTTTCTAGGGATGTGTTTTCTGGGGCAGTTATTTTCGTTTTTAGGGGGAAAATTTGAATTCAAAAAATTATTTTTAATTAAAACATTTCGTATAAATACAAAAATATTTTGTCTAATTATTTTTGTAAAAATGTTTTGTTACATTTATAAAAATGTAAAGTTTATGACAAAACTAATTTTTTGATCATCTAACAAATTTAAAGTTTGTTTGTTCATACCTTTAGTGATTTACGTCGGATGAAAACTTATATTTGTTGTTGAAGCAAACTTAAGACGTCGAGACATGTTGACGTATGAATGCATTGATGATTTGTGATTACGAGTAACTTGAGCACTTTACGTTATGTGTTATAAGTTACATGTTTGTCATCACCAAAACACAAAGAAAAGAGAATGTATAAATTAAATATCATAATATTTGCACTAACAATAATATTAGTTAAAGAGGTATGTCATACAAATATAATATATAAGTATATTTTTTTCTTTACACTCTTGTGAATATTTATATAAAAACTTATATGCATGTATTCTAAAAGTTTAATTGAAATTAGTATGAGGGAGTTCGGTTATATCGTTTTAATTTTCATAAAAAATCAAAAATCAAACCAAAAGTTTCATTTTTGAAAGAAACAAAACCGAATCATCGGTTTTTAAGTGGTTCGATTATTTTGGGGAAGCAATTTTCGGTTTTTCGGGTTTTTGGTTCGGGTTTTCTTGCTCACCTCTGCCGCTGCGTTCCTGAGTTTTATTTTTGAAATAAGAGAAAAGAAGTAAAAAAGAAAATAAAATAAATTTGTGTTCCAGAGTTTTTTTTCGAAGAGAAAGGAAAATAAAAGGAGAGTAAATTTGGCTAAATTTCTCTCCAAAACTTTCTTCCGAAAAGTAAGATGATTTGGAGAAAAGTTATATTATAAAGCATTTCATAAATATAATGACTTAAATAACCTTATAGAAAACATAACTTTTATATATTATTAAGGGTATAACTGAAAAATCATCACTTATCACTTCATTTCTCTCCTAACTCGGGAACATAGTATAAAAAATTAAATTTCGTTCTTTTTCTTTTCTTTTCTGCCTATTTTTAACTCTTCTCTTCTCTTCTTTGACATACATAGAGATATTTTGCCACCAACCCACGGTCTTTTACATACGATGTAGTCAAAACACTTGTTTTTTTATATGTGTTAGGGTGTCTTGAGTATGTATGTTATGCTTAGAAACGCATGATGACGAGGTAAGTATTATCGGATATCAAGTGTACACGTTGTTTGAACTTGGGCTTGGTTTTATTTACCATTTTATGGCAATTAGTAGTTGTGTTTAACTAGATGCAGATGATGCACACATTGATCCAACATATTTTACTACTACGATGCACTAATTTGTGTGATGAGCTGACTTTATATTTTAAAGCATGTATTTTTTTTGTTGTTTCCTTATTCTTCTCTTAAGCTCGTTGTAATCATTTCCTTAGTTTGTTTCATAGGTTTTGAAGGCGTGATGTAAAGTCATGATTCACATACAAAGATATTTGTGTTATATACCAAATGTGATGCATGAACTTGAGTAAATAAGAAACACGTCTTGTTGACTTGTGTGTTTTATAAAAACAAACATTAAAACGTGTATCACGCTCACTCTATGTACATCATAGCATCGAGTGTCATGGCACAGTCCGTTTCGTCACCTCAACGTTACCTCAATATTCTCCTCTTTATATTCATACATCAAAATATCTAGTCACTCATTGCTTAAGCTGTTTTTTTTACCACACTCGCCATTTTATTTTCTTTTCTATTTTTTCAACAAACTAATTTTTCATTCATTCAAATAAAATCACAAATTACAATACGAAAAAAAAACATATAAAATTTTAAAAACATACGGAAAAAACTTAACGAAGACGACTAATTGCGGTGCATTCTACATTTTCTACGGAATTCATCTTTTTGAATGTTTATCATCTCCGCATCCTCGTCAGACATCCCTGTAGCGCTAGTGCCGATAAACCTTAATTCTTCCAACCGCATTAGTGTCCGGTCTTTCTCATTCGCCGCCTCGTACGCCGATTGAGAGGATTCCCGTTTGAGTCCAAACTCATTTTTTAAAGTATCGCCAAAAGGCAACGGGTTACTTCCTGCGGTGCTCGATGTGGTATACGATGTAGATTTTTTCGTGGGACATGATTTGTTAGGGGACGTGGTCTCTCATAATCTCCGGATAGCTCGGCATGTCCCGTGAGATCAACCAGATCAACGGGTCGGCCGCGTCCTACTTGGAGCATGGTCTCAATAATGCCCATGCCCCGTCTTGAGCAAACGGTTTTTCTTTTGACTCGTCAGCATATACTTGTCCAACACGGGTCATAAAATCAACCTCGTTTTCTCCGCTTTTACTCAAACGTTTTAAACGTTTGTAGATAACGTTGAACTTTTGGCAATTACCATTTAATGTTGCACACTTCCTCATCAACATATCCCTTTTACGTTTGTGATGAGAAGTTTTGTTGAACTCGTTGAGAACCTTGTATGAAAATGATTCGTCCTTTTGGTCATTTTCGACTTGGTTATCTTCAAAAACGCCAATATAAAAGGCGGTTAATAAAGTTTGCTCGTCCACCGCCCTACAATGGTGAGGCCATGTTGGTTCGTCAATTGGTTTGGTTATGTCGATTGTGGTACGTTTTACGGGTCTTTTTCCTTTTAGATGTGTCTTTTCTTGCGGGTTTCTTGTGGTGGTAGTGGTTGTGTTTGTTGTAATGCTTGGAATTGTGGTGGATTTGGTTGAAAATGTTGAAAATTTTAGTTTAATAGTTGTTGTTGTTGTTGAAATAGTTGTTGTTGATGAAATACTTGTTCGGGTGTGTATGTTGGCATAATGTATTGGCTACCAAACGGAGGAAAATTAGATTGTTGTGAGGAATATATTGAGTGTCCGGATAAAGGTGTAGGAGGATTCAGCAAATATAATTATTGCGACATACGGAGAAGAATGTTGAAAAACGGATCATTTGGTTGTTGAGACATTTTTAGATATAGTTTTTGTATAAAGAAATAAATATAGAAATTAGAGTAAAGATTAGTTTGTGTGTAAAAATAGTTATGTAAAGGGGTTTATATAGTGGGGTTTATACGTTTAGGTATTAGTCTTGGTTTTTTTATAATAAACAAACTATCCGTTTGAAATGCAACGTGCAAAATTTTTAGGCTTTTACTCTTTTCATGCGGCACCAAGAGTTTGGTGTTAGAAATGGGAGGGGGTCATGATGTCGTTGCATTGAAACGATGGCGCCAAATGGGCCTCCACGTTGGAATGGCGCCGGTGTGTGTTATGATACCCGATGATCTTATGTGTGGTGGCTCAAGCGAAAAACTCACATCATCATTCCCTATTTTCACACCCACACGCTAAAATGCACCCTCACTCATAACTGATGAGGTGTAATTTTATACACTTTTTCGGGGTCATTTAACCCCTATAATCATGCAAAAATGCTTAAAATATGTGCTTAATCATTTCTTTTTTGCATTTTTAGCACTTGGAAGACATTTAGAGGAAATACACGTGACTTGGGGCTCTATTTGGAAGAAATGGGAGAAGAGTACAACTTTACACAAAACAAGGCTTGAAGAATTACTCACAGAAGGTGGAGATGGCGTCAGGAATACTTGCGACGCCGTCTGGATCATCAAGCGACCGCGTCAGATAATTTGTGATGGCGTCTGGACTGTAGCTGTTGATCCTTTCTGAATAGACCTTGATCTCCTTTAGCTTGTATAAAGGTTAGTAACCTTGGATAAATCCAAAACTACTAAGACAGAAACTTTGTGAGATAACTTAAAGTCTATGCGGAATCTAGACTTTAAGCAATAAGAAGATTAACAAATGAACACACAAATGTAAGCCAAACTTTCAGCCTCAATATAAAACGATCACTCTGAATAGTGATAGGGTTACAAAATAACCTTGAAGCTGCTAACTATATTTGCTATAAAAACTATATAAAACTTATATATTTTATCTATGCCGTAGGGTTCCTTTTATACACCAAAGAAACCCTAATGGGCTTACAAAACGCGTATACTAATCAATGCATATCTATTCCTAATATATCTCATGCATATCACTTTAGCAGTACTAACTATTATAACTAACAGTACTAATAAACTAACAATACTAACACTTTGTATTGGCAGCACAAACTATTAAACTAATAGTACTAATGATTTAGACTATTTTCTCTAATCTTCAGCAGCAGCACAAACTTGAACCAGCAGCATTAAGTTGTAGAAGCCTCTAATTCCCAACAATCCTCCCCTAAACTTGATATTCATCTTGTTAATCATCAAGTTTCTTCATTACCTGCATCTTGATCACTAGGAGGATGTATCCAAACACTCTTCTACTTCTGAAGTTGTGATCTTGTAAACCTGAGAAGCTCATAAGCCATTTCACACTCATGATCAACTTCTAGTCTTCTACTCAGCATTCTTGAAAGCATCTCTTGTGTAAGAGGATATGTCTTCTCTATCAGCATGTGAATAGCAATTCCAGTATCCATCAGTAATACATGAACTCCACATGAATCAAATAATCTCTAGCTGATCAATGTGTAGTCCTGTTGAGCTTTCTAGATTTCATCATCTTCACTTGGTTCAAATACAGTAATGAGATCTCCCCAAAGTAATCTGTCATATCCTTCTGGGCTTGCAGTCTCAAATCTTTCTTTAACCAGCCTATATAGATCTAACACATCTTGTCTGTCAAAATCATCAAGCATTTCACTGAATATCTTGTAATTCTTAGAACTTCCATCAGCTCTGATGATTTGATAATACATCATGTTTTCTGTCAGAATGTGTGTCTTCCAGTCAACTATTGGATATTTAGTAGCTAATGATTCAACATTTACAGCTTCATCATCTCCTGGAATTATATCCAAATAAGCTTTAAGCTCTTCCTTCTTATCATTATCCTCTATCTTCTGTCTCTTGACACTTTCATCATCAAGTTTTTCACCTATTCTTTTCCTAGCAACTGTTTTCTTTCTACTGCCTTCAGCTTTACCTTTTCTACTATCTTTGACCACTTCAGAATCTATAGGAACAAAGTCATTTATCCACTTCTGCTCCCTTTCATACAGCTTCTGAATTTCTTCCAAACTCTTATTCTTCAGTTGATTATAAGTGAACCTACCCATGTTTTCAGGAAGGTAATCATCTTGTTTTGAGTTTTGGTAGGTGGTTTGTTTCTGATTTGTTCAGCCCTTTGTGCAGCAAAGAACCTCTTCCTTTCTGTAATTGTCTCCACTTAAAATCTAGCTTGCTCATCAATAGAAAACTGCTCTCTTTCTTCTTCTTGAAGTCTTGCAGCTAACAGAGCATCTGCATCCATTCTTGCTTGAACATCATCAAATTCTGTAGTTAAAGCAGCATTAGATGCTTCTTCTTGTGCAGCCCTATCCCTTTGCATTATTTCTAGTGCAGTCTTTTCTTCTTCAAACAATCTTTGAGCTATCTCTGCATCCCTTTGAATCTGAGCCTTTATATGGTTCTTTTGAGGCTTTTCAGGCTCTTGCATAATGCATTTGCCTTTATCTTTTGGATCAATAGTTAGAAGAATTGTTGTTGATCCAGCAAATTCGTCCACATCTCTGAAATCAACTCCTTTTACCTTAGCCTTCTCACTTCTCATCTATACAAGTGTTTAAGCAATGGTGAGATCCTCATCTTCAAATGCAGTTATAGTAGTTGTTAGAGGTATTCTTGGTTCAGCAGTACTAATAGATACACCAGTAGTAGTAACTGATGCACTAGTAGCACTAACTCTAGTAGTAGCAATTTTAACTGCACCAGCAGCATTAACTGTATCTCCTTCAACATTCTCCATTGCTTCATTCACCATATCATCAATATCATCATCAAAATCATCTTCTTCAAACATTGGCCTTGTCTT
>BQNB010033060.1:0-23947 GCA_026074375.1 Tanacetum coccineum | reverse complement strand
CACGACAACACCACCACCCCTGCTGCCATCCTCACCACCGTCCCCACCACAACAACATCACCACCCCTATCACCACGTCGACATCATCATCATCACCACTCTGCCACCCCGCCACCACCCTCATTATCGTCACTACTCCATCTCCGCCGCCATCACTACAACCACGCCACCACCGAGGGTGCGTGTGGTTTAACAAATGCACCAAGGGTGCGTTTGGCTTTGGTCTCCACCGCATAGAGGCGGCTGGTTTGTAAAACAAGCACCATGTGGTGCGTTCGGTTGGCCGTGAACCACCACCGAGGGTGCATTTGACTTGGTCAGCCACCACAAAGGGTACGTCGGGTTCGGGTCAGACCAAACAAGGATGCGTCGGGTTTATTTTAAGCACCATGGGAGCGTTTGGATTTAATACTAGCAGCTAGGCTGCGTTTGGTTTGGGTTTTGCACCACAAAAGGGTGCGTTTGATTCTGCACCAGCCAGGGTGCGTTCGGTTCGAGTATGTCATAAAAAGGGTGCGTCGGGTTTGGTCATAACCACCTCAAGGGTGCGTTGGGATGGGTGGCAGCCACCCAAAAAGGGTGTTCGCTTGGTGGTTCAGCAGCAAGGGCTGCGTTTGGTTTTAAAATATGCACCAAGGGGTGTGGTTGGTTTCATTCTCAGCCAAGGGTGCGTTTGTTTGATATAGAAAACAAATAGGGTGCGTTGGGTTCCTTATTTGCACAAATAGGGTGCGTTGGTTTTGATCATTAACACGCAGTGGGTGCGTTTGGTTGTGCATAATAACAATAGGGTGCGTTTGGTGTAGTCACAGCCACAAGGGGTGTTTGTTTCTGGTTATTAACACCGAGTAGGGTGCGTTTGGTTGGGCAGAAATCGACATAGGGTGCATGTGGGTTTAGAGAAGACAACAAATGGGTCTGTTTGTTTGGTTTGGCAGATTTGCCAAAAGGGTGCGTTTGGTTTAGCACAAAGATCAACAAGGGTTCGTTTGGTATATATAACATTAACAAATAAGTATAACACAAGACTTTATAAATAATAAAACGGAACTAAATGGTGGTTAATGGTTAAATAATCGTAATATATATTAAATTGTTTAGTTATAAGTATATATAAATATATATTTAAAACACGTGGATATTGCAACATGGTTTGTTTGAAAAGTGTAATAACATTAGATTTTATAAATATGGAAAACGTTATATAACCGGAAAGGTCATGACGAAATTTATATAATTTTCTATATTTACTTATGATTCGCTGAAACTGCTATTATTTTAGAAACCGATAAAGGGACTAAGTTATATTTTAAAGATATATTAAATTATAACTATACAATAACCTGACAACGAACGAAAACTATATTTTTACAAGTGAGACAACGATTTTTAGCTACGATCCGTCAATAAGACGAAAGATTAATTTATAAAATATTATTTTATAAATTCCTGACCAGAAGGTAAAATCATAATTTTTGTAAAAGCTTTACAAACTTCGATTGTTTAATTCATAACTTTAAGACGTGTGTCTACTTTTATGCAAGGACTTTTTGTTGATTAAATTGGTGTCGAAATAATTGGTTTCGATTATTTACTCACACTTTTTATATAATACTTGCAAAGCATTATATACGTCACATTAATCTTTGGATTGTTTGTCTTTGTTATATAATTCACGGTATGAGTTATATAAGGGTTCATTTTTCATATGTAATATATACATAATATATTACATACTTTGCGTTCGCTTTTCAAAGACCACCAAACTATTACAACTTTAAATCTAAATCTTTTATCAACATGACGCGTTGACGTAACCATTCATCGGGAAACCCAAATACATTATCTTAGGCTAGTGAGACTTAGCAGTTAAGTTAAGCTGCAACTTCTTGATCGAGCCGCTTCGTCTTCCGTTCGTGTGGTGCATATTAGATGCCTATCTGTCAATCGTTCTTCATCATCAATGTGAGTTTATAGCCCCACGTTTTACATGTTTTATATATATTTTTGGGGTGAGAACATGCTTGTTTACAAATGCATTTACATGATTGTTTACAAATTGGTTTACATACTCATTTACATAGCTCGCTATGGGATACATTACTTGACTTTATTTTTGGTCACGAATGCATACTTTACTTTTGAAATGATTACAGATTAGCTTAAGCGGATTGAACTGATAACAATACAGTACTGCCCGGGTGTTCTTGCAGGGGACACCGGTAACGGGAGTACATATTCTTTAAATAAAGGCCCGGGTACTCTTGGAGGGGACACCTGTGATGGGTATATATATATAAGTCTACGTCACAGCTTCATGAACTGTAAATCACTTGGAGGGTGAGCGCGAATGTTATGAAATAGATCTATTCGGGTGTGGATCCCTGTTCGGGTGATTAGCTATCGCCGGTAACGAACATTATAGCGTGATGTCCACGCGAATGATATAAAATAGATCTATTCGGGATTGACAATCCCGGTTCGGGTGATTAGCTATCACTGGGCAAACGAACGTTATAACATGTCGGATTACGATTAGTTGGGCCTACAGGGCCCACAATACTTACATATGAACTCTTACTGTTATATTAGTGCATCGGTTTCATGAACTTAGAGTAATTGAAATCATTGTTTTATATCACATGGATATTTATTGTGCTTGAATTAAGGGGGGCAATACATACGTGGAAATTTTGGTGACAGTTAAATTGGTCAGTGCATTCTTTCATAATTCTTTGGGATAAGATTGGTTACTTGTTGTTGACATTAAATTGGTCATTGCATTCTTTTTTAATCTTTGGTTCAGGATTGGTACTTTTGGTGACATTGAATTGATCACTGCATTCTTTTAAATTCTCTGAGGATAAGTTTGGTTACTTTTGGTGACATAAAATTGTTGTTCGGTGCATTTTGATATAATCTTTGGGATTTTACATGGTATTGTTGACACAGTGGACAAAATACATTCATGTGAAACTTACATTCAGATTTAAAACTATCCTATGAACCTCACCAAACTTTATGTTGACCGTTTTAAGCATGTTTTTCTCAGGTGATATAGATACTTGGCTTACTTGAAGTGCATTGGAGTCTATACATTCAAGTTTTTCATGGTGATGCAATTATGGGACAAATGTTATATCAATTTCAAGGAAATCAACGAGATTATTTTTCAAATGACACATTTAGAGGTCGTTCTCTTGTATCTAGCGCTGTGTATTATGAAGTAACTCCCCCGGACATACTTCCGCTGCGACACGCATTTTTTGGGGTGTTACAGATTGGTATCAGAGCACTGGTTATAGAGAACTAGGTTGCATATTTTACCCTAGACTATAACCGTTTTCGCAAATATTGCATCACATCAAACATTTTCAAAGTGCATACACACTACTTGCTTACTTGCTTAGGTTACTTGCTACCTTAAGTGCTTACATGACATACATATATGTAATATATATATGCTTACATCTTTTGCGTATATCGCTCGTTTATTTATATAAGAGTTAATTATATAAATACTAGAGCATTTCTCAGGCATTATAAGTTACACAATGGTCTCATCTTACTTCTTAGACATTGTGAGTTGCACAATGGTCTTATTTCGTTCTCAAACATTGTAAGTTAGACAATGGTCTCTAAGAATATTATTTTCTTCACAACTTTATACAATATTGTATTACACGAAGGCCGTCAAAATTTTGTTTACATGGAATTATGTATGAATCTAAGTATTACAAGTCTTGTATAGACGGAACTTGTAATATGAGAATTGATATGATAATTGTTATGTTAACAAAGCCCGTCACAGTTCTGTTTACATGGGATTATGTATAAATCTAAGTATTACAAGTCTTGTATGGGCGAGACTTGTAATAGGAGGATTTATATGATAATTGCTATGTTGACTGGTTCATCGAGACTTTTATCTTATTTACTCTAACCAAGTACTCGTTAACTATCTTGAACTCTAGGTCGATATTCATTGGTAGTTTTACTGCCCGCCTCTGAAGACGAGTTTTAGACACTCGTCTCATACTCATTAGAAGCACATGCATCGTCATGTCATTCATTACCTTGAAGGTTATGTGAGTACGCGTATTGCATCGGGAATTATTAAGTAGGATGATTTATAATCTATTTATTTGAAAGGATTGGGACGCCTCTTCATTTAAATAAATAAATTCTAAATTACCGAACCATAAGTTTATCAATTAATTATTTACATAAATTGGGATGCTTCTTTATGCAAATAATGAATTATAAATGAGTGGGCTTAATGGTATCCGATATGACACTTACCTAAGGAGGTGATGTATTGCTATTACCATCATCACCTCACATCGGGTGATGGATTTGACCATGGACCTAAAATGAAATAACATTAGAGTCAAGCTAGAGACTCGAACAAAAACAAGCGCTTCTCGGGAGGCAATCCGTATTCTCTTTCTCTTTCTATTTTCTTAGTAGTATAATATTATATTAGTATAGTTAGTAGTATTAATATTTAGTGTGGGGGAGTGCTTCTTTCCTTGTTGTGTTTTGTGAGTGCTCGTTTTTGCTTGCAGGATTCCCTCAGATCGTGAATACCTCCGTGTTTATTTTCAATCCTCCAATCTCTCGGTCTCCGATCTTCTTCATAATATTATGGAAATCCTTAATCCTGATCATATATATATTGTTTCCCCTTTTACACTTGGAATTTTTTGCATTTTCCTTTTTCGTTTCTAAGTGTGGGGGTAATACTCGACATTTTTGAACATTGAGGCTAATGTTCGATTCTAAGTGTGGGGGGATTTCTAGCGAAATTGATCACACCTGTTGCCTGTCTGTGTCTCACGCAACCCCGTTTTAACCAAAATTTTGCTTTATTCAAAAATAATAATAATAATAATAATAATAAATGTTATAAATAATGTTTGTAAATAAGTAGGCCCGTAGAACTAGGGAAATTTTGACTTGACCAAGTATTTTACTCTAGCTTTCCTCTTAGCTTTCGAGACTAAGCGTTTGTAAGACTTTAAAATTTTGCAAAGAACGAAAAATGATATAGTTGAACATAAGTTAGATGCTAAGCATGGAGTAGTTGGATCTCTTTAGAGCTCATGGAGGTTAATTGTGGCTTTTTTGCTCCCATCAGCTTAAAAACTATAAAAAAAATAATTTTTAATAAATAAAGTTCATTTGGTTTTTGCGATTCTTAGTTTTGATCCCTTCGTAGAGATTCCTTCTGGTGAAAGTAAGGTACACATCGAGGTTTTGTTAGTGTTGTGGGAAAATAGGCTACCGATTCCTAACGGCTCACTCCCGTTGTCTAGGTAGTTAAAAGACCACAGGACTTGAAATTTGACTAAAAAATATATATAATAATAATGTAATAAACTGAAGCCGAAATAAGACCACTGTTTCTTGTCGGTTAGGACGCCCGATGTTGCAGTCGTTTAAAGGGTGGAAGTAATAAATAATAATAATAATCCGAGACTGATAAAAGTTTACTGGCTCTGTCGTTTAGGACGCCCGATGTGTCGGTATTCAAAAAGGTCAAGGGAATACCCAAAGTCGGAATAAGACTACTGGCTCTGTCGGTTAGGACGCCCGATATGTCAGTTGTTTAAAGGACCGAGGGATAAAAATGTTGCATTAATGATAATATTAATAATAAAACCAAATTTCGACTCCGTGGTTATCTAAATAAAGCCTCCATCTCTGGACTCGTAGTTGAGTTGTTTCAGATGAAATAAAAAGGATAACCCCTAAATCATATGAAATTAGAACCTTAATGTGGACCTTATTCTCACCATATCGTCTCTTTAGGAAAGGATTTCAAACTAATTGTGGTTTAAACCGGTTACCTTTATAGTAATAAGGCCTTAATATATATAAAGTAAGTGATCTCGTTTCACATTATATTTTCTAAATAAAATCCTTAGAGGAAATTAGGAATAAAGGAGCGAAAAGTAGCTGTGTTTACACAATTAGCATTTATGAGTAGTGTTAGTATCTATTCTTATATTTAACTGTGATTTCGTTTTAAGCTTAGTTTGGGGATTGTGAAAAATTAAGGATGACGAACTCCCGTTCCTATAGCCTTTTAATAATTTTATTAAGTTTTATCTTAATTTTTATCTATTATTGAATAAAGTGGTTAAAACGGGGGCGCTTTCGAAGTAAATGATTTTTGAACCTTCTTAATGGACCTTTTCTGTTCTTGTTTAATTGTGAGAGGTCATAAGTTAGGGGGTTTAATTATTTATTTCCGGGCGTATTTTATAAATATTGCGTGTGGGATCAGCAATGGCTAAGTGTGGGGAAATTTGATGTGTGCTTAAACACACATCATTTATACCCCGAAAAATACTCCAAAACGGACTAAAAACATAAAATATGAGAAATATTATTGCAAATATTATTGCAAATATGTTTGGTTTGTGTTTTTTATGTCTTGCAGGTACAAGGGATTGGAAATAAAAAAAACGGTGACTTTCGAATAAGATTCGACGACGTTTGCGCGTTTTTCGAGATCAAATCGAAGTCGGAAAAATTTCTTGAGCATGCCATTGGAGAGAGCACGAGAATTCGAGACCGGCGATGCCTTCATCTCTTATTGGGCCGAACCGACACCATTTATATGGGTTGGACCGGCCCATGTTTATTAAAGCCTTAAGTATTAATACAACTTGCACAAGCCCAGCTGATGAAGAAGTGAAATAATGGCCCAACAACTGAAATGCAATTTTTTGCCCAACAAATAAGAGTCAACACTTGGCCCTACAAACTTAATTACAAAACTCAGCCCAATTTAGAAAAGAAAGGGAAGCCCAGGTCTGGTACCATTGCTTATACATGGCGCATATTATTAAAAAAATGGGTGAGCAGATAGCCGGTATAAAACGCACCCCACTTTAGGGTCATTTATTCACTCACATTAACTTGGCCCATATGATTGAAAAGAGGCCTAGGCCCAGTAACACATGTCCAAAAGTGAGGAGACCCTATTTGGCTTACGGAATACGCAAGTTATAAAAAAGGGATAGCAGCAGTTCGTTTATCATCATTATTTTATCTTTTACTCTATCTTTTTTCATCTTTACATTAGTTTCGTAGGAGTAGATTAGAAAGTAGCAGTAGAGTAGATAGAGTAGTAGATAATATTTAGGAGTAGAATAGATTTTAATATATTTTCATCTCCATCTTATGTAATAGTTTGGATCGGTTTGATTTATTTGAAGTATGATTTCGTAATGATTTTGTTAATGATTCGGAGGGTTTGAAGACGAGTTTTCTCCAGGTTTAGCTTTGAATTCGATGGTTTTGATTCCTTCCTTTTTCTCTTTTTTTTAGTTGTTTATTAACCAGATAAGCTGTCGTGAGCTTATTATATGGATTTAAAGGTAGTGTTAGTTCGATTCGAATATTAGCCTATTTTCGTTAGAAGCTCATGGCTTATTGGTTCAGCTATAGTTTAGATTTTGTTTAAAGTATATAAGGATTTATGTGGTTAGCTTATTCGGTTAGATGTCTTGCTTATTGGTTTTAAAAGGACCGGCTTAATCGGTTCTAATGTTTATTTATCTTATTTCATTGCCTGTAGGAATCAATTTTATATATAAGATCTTATAACAGTTTTAGCATTTGTTGGTTTCTGATTTCTCTATTAAGCCCAAATAGTTAGAAGTCCATCATCCATATATTAATTAGTATAAGAGTTGTTTTTATATTAAATTTGTAGTAGAATGGTAATAAGGATAGTTTAGAAATTTTATGATATCATTTGGCTTATTAGCATTCGTCGTAACTTTGCTTGATTTGTGTTAAAGAAATCGGTTCAACTTATGAGGCGAGGAGCTTAAGGGTTTATTAAGCTAGCTAAATATCTCAAGTTTAATGCTTTATGCACCTAAACTTAAGTATTTTGATAGTTTATTTAGATTGAGTGGTTACTTTGTTATCGGCGCTTCTATTGGGTTCTACTTTTCTTTCTCATTTCAATTCTCTTTAGTTTTAGTTTACATTTGTATAATGTCTTTTATTGCTTGTTCGTTTTTTGCCATGTTTAGCGAGTAGATTTATATATGCTTGTCAAGTGTTTGTGATTAGTGACTTAAGTGTGGATTAAAAAGAGATTTGTTGATTAATAATCTTCGGGTTATTTAGATTTCTTATTTGATTATTTCGAAGGGCAAAAGCCGGAGAAATAGTTAAACATCAAATCTAGTAATTAATACTTTTATAAGATATTGTTTTCAAAATAAACCAACGTTGTGAGAAAATAATATTTTTACGGGTATTAATTCGTCATCATTAAATTGAGTAATTTTTACCAAAATAAAGGATTGTTTTCAATAACAACCAACGTTGCAAGAAAACAGTTTTTTTACGGTACAAATTCTTTATTAACTCTTTTCTTCACACTTAACGATCTTTTCGCTTCACTTGACAAGCATATCCGTTTTAGTTATTTGCTTAGTTTAATAATAGTTTATTATTAGTATAAAAATCAAAACCAAACAAAAGATAATCAAGCATTAAACGACAAGCATTTACGTAAATCTCAAATTCAATTCTCGTTGGGATACGACACTCGAAAGATTATATTTTTACTTGTTCTCAAGTGATTTTTATATCTAACGGGATACTTAATATTATATACATACGGCTAGTACGTATTTATACGATATCAGTCTTTATCAAGGGATGGTTGGGAAAGTAACTAGCTACATTGTGCCTAGGACTATATCTATTTGCTTCATTTTATTTAACAACAATTATTTTCCCTTTCCTAATTCCTATCCTTTGGTCTTACTTGAATGAGGATGAGAGCGATCACGCATGTCTATTCCGTCGTTATGGCCATGTATGTGTGGTCTTGTCCGCCTTGTTGGTTTACTACTATTGGAAAAAGAGTTAGAAGATCCATACCCTATATTACTCTTTGTTCTAACCCTTGGTTTGACTCGAGTGGGGGAATGATTGCAATCATGTATGTCTATTCCATCGTTAAGGATGTGTATATGTGGTTTGTCGCCCCTGTTGGTTTACGACTTTTGGTGAAGACTACCAATCCTACTCTTTAGCTTATTCAAGTTAATGTTTGAATGCAGTCATATGTGTCTATCCTATCGTTATGGGTGTGTATGTATGGTCTTTGTCACCTTTTCTGGAATATTGGTATCGATATAGATTAAAAGAGTGATCAAATACACTAAAACCTTTAAACCCAATTTACCTTTATAGAATTGTTACTCCTTAGCTTTAGTGGTGAAGATGTGTATCCTTGCCAAGCCTATGATAGAATACTCATCATGACCGAGCAATTCAGCGAATTAGTTACATGTTACCACATAGATTAGTAGAGAGATTTGAGTGTTTTCATTTTCCTATTTCGTAAGGTGTTTGGTTGTGTGCTAGTAATCTATTAAGAAAAATGTTTAACGGAAAAGATCCTAAACTTAGGTTGGGATACATTTTTACCAAACTTTCTAAAGTCTACTTGAGAACAAGTAGGATTTAAGTGGGGGAATATTTGATGACATCAAATAACGTCACTTTTATAGCATCATTTATTCCATGTAAATTACTCATTTGATATAAGTATTGCATGAATTGGTACTTAATATGTTATATTAGTTTTTTGCAGTAATTATGGAGTAATTGGTGAAGATTAGCTAAAAGGCGCACATTTTGGAGCTTAAACGAAGAAATTAAGAAACATACTGATCTCACATTCAATACGCCGTATCCATCAAGAAGATGCGGCGTATCTGCGCCCAAACTTCACTAGAAACCACAAAGACACAATCATTTATACGCCGTATTCAGAATGCATCATACGCCGTATCAAAGAGGATATACTCGAAGAACATTCTGGAAGATGACAAACATGGTCCCTACTCCAAAAAAACTCCAATACGCCATATTGACCTCAACAGATACGGCGTATCGACTTAATTCCAGCAGCTATAAATACAAAACCTTAAACACGAATTTAGGTGTGCTTAATCATATTTTCGAAACCCTAATCAGAGAGGATGATTTTCAAAGGCTGAGAAGAATAGAGAAGGTCAAGCAAAGCTCTTAATCACAAAGGAAACACCGTGTAATTCGCTTATACTCTAAATACACGTTTGATTGTTGGTATCATTCATTAACTTGGTTAGTTTACCTTAGTCGTTCGTCTATGACATTTGTATCTGTAATTACAATTGTTATTGGCTAATACCTTTAGGTATTAGCCATGTTTATGAAGATTTAACGTTTGGTTTTGTTTATATCGACTACCTCTTATTGATTGTGTGTTGAATTATGTTTATCATTTTATACTCGCTTATGTGCTTAATTATGCGACCTATCATTAAACTGGGTCTAGGAATACAAATAGAAAGTTAGCTAGATACCGAGATAGATCTCCATATCTGCAATTTATATATCTGGAATAATATGATCACAAATTAATGTGTTGTCCTTCCCTTTAAGGTTTAGTGAACAAGTTGGACTAGGGGGTGACCTAGGATTAAAAAATAACGTTCTGATTCCTTGAAGGATGGATTGGGGCAAGTGGAGTACCAGTATATAGAGGGTCGTTAAGAAGTAAGTTAGTAAAGTCTTCGTGAGCTAGTCGTCAGTGAGATCACCCACATTTAACTTCTAAGATAGATTATAACCAACCGCGAATACTTTATGCAGATGTGCCTGACAATCAACTTTTTAGGGTTAATTATATCAAATATATAGTATAGTATTACCGGAAGTATCGGTCTCTCGCTTCGTTATCCACAAAGTTTAAAACCGGACCCGGGTCATTTTTTCCCGACGAGGCGTGAAATTGACGGTTGTGTATTTGGTTTGACAATTGGATGCTTGAATGACAGAAGGATTTGATTTGGTTTTCTAAATCCTACGAGAAATTACAAAAATTTAAACTAAGATATACTTAAAACTACGGGAAAATCATCAAAAGGTATGGGAAATTAAACCTAAAACTACGGAAAAGCATAAAAAGGCAAATGAATATCCTAAAAAACTACGGGAAGCATAAATAAGGCATAAAAGGAAATCCTAAGTCTAAGGGAACATAATAATTAAGGCAATTAAACTTAAAACACGAAAACGAGAACGGAAATTATAAACGAATGTGACTTAAAAACCTAAATTATCGAAATTTAATCCTAAATTGATTTTTTTACTTTTAATAACCTCTAAGTGACTAAAAAGTAAGAATAAAGAAAACTAGACCAAAAACAAAGGTGTTTAAAGCTAAAAACGCAAAGAAAACGAGAACGGGGATTCGATCCCGTTCTTTAAAAAACGAAATTTTAAAATATTAACCCTACGGGTGAAAATCTATTTTTCCTAGGTCCTAATTGATAAAATAAAATTTTCTAAAAAAGATTTATATTTTTTTGACTTTTATTTTATTTATTATGATTTAAAAACTGTTTTAATGAAAATTAATTATTAAAAATAGTAAACAAATTGCAAAAATTGTGGAAAAATACAAAAAAGTAGCTTGAACTGTAAGGAATACAGGAAAAATAAAAACTTAGAAAAGGAGCTTATAAATAAGCTGGAAATAAGCCACAAAGGGCTGAAAAGCTAAAAAGGTAAATGACTATAAAACAAAAGTGATGAAAGGGATAACCAGATGGCCCTACTGGCGCTACTGGCATTGAGAGTGTGTGTTAAGGACATGGGTTAGTGAAGGGGAGGTCATGGGTTCGACCCCCCATGCCTCTCCTTTTTTATAAACCATTTGTTTTCTTTTTTTTTAACTTAAAGTTAAGCTGAAAGTAAGGACTTTTTGTAAAATCACTTTTTATAAAAACTACAAATAAGCCAGCAAATAAGCAAATGAAACAGACATAGTATGCTTTTAAGCTAAATAACCTTATGACTATCCTTATGCTTTTTTATACTAAATAAGCTAGCAAGGGAACTAATAAGCAGATAAGAACTACTAAGACACACCTAATAAGCATTAGGGATAAAAATTTAACAACTAAATAAGCTGTAAAAGGATATAAGACAGAATAATTATTTAAGCCTATTTAAGTTTAACCAAAACTGTCTAAGGTAACTTAAGCACTTAATAAGCACTTGGCAACCTCAAAAGCTGAAAACAGATAAGACACTAGGCCTAATAAGCACTCTTTAACAAAAATTAAGCAAATTTAAATAGCAAAAAGCTCAGAAAATGAAATAAGCACTTAGGACTATAAAACAATGAAAACAGATCAAAGAGGCACCTTTGTGCTTATTTTTAAGCAACTAGACAGAACCTTATTGCAATGTGGCTTATATTTTCTTAAACCTTATCCTAGGGACTTCAATAATAAACAAAGAAAAAGGACTTTGAATTTAAGCTATGATAGGAAAAAGGGCTATGAAAAAGCTGTTTTACATTAGCATGCTGATTTTTATTTTTATGAAAGAAAAAAGGATACTTGCAGGCTTAAATTTACGGGAGCTAGAAAATAGGCATTTAAAACAACACTAAGCATAGACACGTAAAATTATGGACAAACAATGAGCTTATAGGACAGAAAATCAAAAATTAAAACTAATAAGTCCTCATCTAATTCAACTGCTGAATGTTAACTTTTTAGGACTTTGGAAAAACAACCTAGTAACTATGACAATTTTAACTTGAAAATAAAATGGCAAAAACACACTTAGGCTTAACCTATACTACTGCATCATAGATTAAAAACAGACATGAAAACTACAAAAACAAACATTAAATCAAGTCTAATCTAATAAGCAATAGAGAACTCATTAAGCATACACAGATTTTAGACAACTTTTAGAGAGGACCTAAAACATAAATTTAAACTTAAATACTTTTAAAAACTGACTTAAAATAGCTAGAAATAGAGATTTGAAATTGGCTTAAGGACCCAAATAGATTTAAGACTTCTTTTGACCTTTATTCTACCCTTGACCCAAACACTCCTTAAAAATACCACTTGTCATTTTTTAAACTTAAAACTCTGAATTAAGCAAAGGTGGGTAAAAACAAATAATAAACTAACATTGTTAAGCAAATTCAAGCAATAGAAACACAACAATAAGCACTTAACAATAGCAAATCACAAATAGCAGTTTACAAAGGATAAAAGACAGAATTTTTATAAAACTTAAATTTCATTAAAAAGAAAAGTTTACAAAAGCTTAAAGACAGAAATTTAAATACAAGAACACATAAATTTAAGACATTAAAAGTAATGAATTAAAACTACACTACAACTACTCCTACATAGATTCTATCTTCTGTCTTCATCTTCTTTTTATAAGCAGTGAGGCTTCAAAGCTTTGCGCTTCTTGTGTTTTTGCTGTGAGAGGAAACAAAACCTCATCTTAGCCCTCTATTTTTTCTTGGTCCCCAATCAAATTAATCCTAGCCATAAATACTTCGTCCAATCAAAACCCTTAGGATTGCCAAGGTGGAGTTTGTAGGTTAGTGAGGTGGGGTTAAGCTGGTGATGGTGATAGGTTTGGAGTGGGGTGAGGTGACAGTTTGTCATGGTATTGCAGAGGAGGGGGAAACGACAGGTGAATAGTACTTGGGTTGTAGGGTTTTGGCGGGTAAAAAGGTTTTTATATCTGTTTTTGGGAGAGCAGGGTAAAAGTTTGAGAAAGGGCAAAACTGGTCCCCCATTTTGTTTAAGGGTATTGCAAGAATGGTCCATGTGGTGAAAAGATCTTTGGGGGTTTGGCAGAAATAACCCCCAACTCATATATCTTCTTTGCAAATTTAGTCCCTTGTGGTGATGAAAGATTGAGGGTTGGCAGTTTTAACCCTTGAACTTGTATAGGGTCATTGCAGCCATGGTCCTTGTGTGGTATAAATTTGATGACTTGGCAGAATCAATCCCTCAACTTATAGTTGGGGTTTTTGCTTTGTATAAAATAGCTTAATGGGTTGACCCGGCCCATTAAATGGGTACGGGTGGGCCCATTATGTATTTCTTCATTTTTGGCTTTGTCTTTTACTTTTGGCTTTGTCGGGGTTGATTTTTTGGTTGACTTTTAACTTTGACTTTGTCTTTTCACGCTCTTTCCATTCCCGTGCTCATTTCTTGTTGTTTTGTCTTTGTTTTTGTCCTTTTCTTTGATATCCGTTACCTGCACAATACAAACACAAAAACAAGCATATATATGGCATTTATGTGCGTTTTTAGTCGTTTAGGGTCGTTTTATTAAGTAAAAGGTATGTGTAATTACACACATACCAAAATCTCACATACTAAGATATTGCATGTCCCCACGCAATGCTATAAGTAAACACTTAGAAAACCAAGAATCTCAAACCCCCTTGACTAATTACCTCGAAAAGTAGCTAAGTATTCATCAAGGGAAATAAAGAATCAATAGCTTTGAAAAGCCTCGTTTTTACTATTTTTAAATATACACTTATTCCTACACATATTTTTGTATTTTTTATTTTTGTACTTTTCATATTAAGCAACTAACTAGAACGTTTGACTTTCGTTATTTTATAACTTTTAGGGATCATAGAACAAGATGAATTTCGATCCGAGAATGCCCCAAAAAGGATAAATTCATCGTCCTCGACTTTTCACTCGCTCCAAACCAAGCTTAAAAAGAAATCACCGTTAAATATCAGTTAAGATGCTAACACTACTCATATTTGCAACTTGTGAACTTTTCACTCCCGACAATTATTATATCTTAGGTGAATGTGCCATTTTGAATTTCAACCATGGATCAACATTTTGCAAAATTCGATGCTTCACGTTCCACCCGAGAATAATGAGTTTGAAGGCGAGATCATCCCATGTAGCGACTTTCATCTCGGCACATCCTAACCTTGCGGCTAAGTGACCAGGCTTTTGACACCTCACAGAGACTAGTATCGGGACTCACGGATCTTAGGTTTCATGAACTCTTAGGCTTTCCGTATACATAGCTTATAAAAAAAACTTAAAATAAAATAGTCAAAGTTCAAAAGCATATTTGAATTTAACAAAAAGAAATCTATTTATTAATTCAAACTTAATATTAATTATTAACACCCCATAGAGACAAGTTAGTCGGGATCTCACGACCTTAAGTTATCAAAAACTCCTCAGTGTTATCTCGTGATACTCATAGCTTATAAAATAGAATAGTCAAAGATCAAAAAGCATATTTAAATTGACCAAAAGGAGATCTATTTATTAATTCACACTTAATAATAAACACATATGCAATTGAACCCCTCGAACTATTAGAAGTCTGCAACATCGGTTTGTAGCCGCTATGATCAGCAACTTTTATGATCTCGGCATTTTTATTCTACTATTGGTCTTACTTTAGAAGGCTGTAACATCGGTTGTGAGCCGACAAGATACAGCAACCTTTTATCAGCCCACAGTTTATTTTTATTACTTATCATATTTTTTCATTTTTCATCATCATTTTTTTTTGCAAAGAAGACTTCTTTTTGAAAAATTCAAGTATAAATTTGAACTAAGGCTAAAATTATTGCTATATACTACATAAAAATTATTGATTTAAGTTTAATCTCCAAAAAATAGGCATGATATATTAATCAGGTTAAGAGCTAAGGTAGAAGAAGCCACAAAATTTACATACATGAGCTCTTAAGATTTTCCAATAATCCTGTTTAGACTCCAACTCCTAACTTAACTCTAATCATTTTTCGTTCTCGCAATATGCACGAACGCTTAGCCAAAGGTAAGGATAGCAAGATAGAAGCTCAACACGCTCGTTGCGGGTCCATAAAATATTATTCTCATTTTCTACCACAGGAAAGTCAAAATTGGGACAAAACACTTATTTTATTTTTGAAAAATTTTTAAATTTTTTTTTCATTTTTTATTTGAAATTTTGGTGGTACAACGGGAATTAACGCGAAAACAACAGCTGGCAGCCACAATCAATATCGAAGATCCCCCCCCAATACTAGAATAAAACCTTGTCCCTCAATGTTTTACGAAGGGTTCTCTACTTCATCTACAGCCGTTGATTAAGTATCGGCTTACAGATAAACGTTAGTCGATTATATTAGGAATAATGTATTGCCCAAATGAGCTGAGGATTGGAAGCTCTTCTGTGATCGAAGGACAAACAACCGCGAGCAACTTGAGCATCACAATCCGGGCAATCTTGGACAATAAACCCCAAAACACCAAAACACGGAAAATTGGAAGAGCGAGACCTCATCACAACACAAAACACTATTATAAAATAGAAAGAAGATAGAGATGGATATAGCATGGGTGCCACCCACGAGAGCGCTTGTTTTAAGTTCACTTAGCTTGACCCGATCCCCCCCAGTACTTTGAGCTAGTCAAGGGTGGGGATAGGAATAGGGGATGACAAACACGCCCAAATTTGGAGTGTTGTCTCCATGAATCAACATCGGGCATTCAAGAGAAAGCTGGAAAGCTTTCAAGCCCCGATGTGATGAAGAAGGAGGAGATTTCTCCATATAAGCAAGAATATCGTGATTGAAAACTTTGTGTCCTTCATTAATCGGATGAAAAAGTAATGAATACTAATAGTAAGTATCAATCACGGAGAAAGAGTAGCAAGAAATGTTCGTGGATTTGACTTTAATACATCTGACCCCGGATCTGTAAATCTTGTTTCTATCTTCGAAGGGAGAAGAATCATCAAGATTTGGATCCGGAGATCATAATGAGAAGGAATGAAGTCCAGAAATCCATTTGTATGGCGGAGATGGGTGGCGAAATATTAGGCAAATCCACGAGGATGTCTTCCACCACATCAATGGTTGTATATCCTGAATCGGGAGAATAATCACATAATGATTCAAACTCGGATGAGGAGCGTAGATTAATCGTCATCTTCCGAGTACAAAATCATCCTACTCTTCAAATACCCGTGAGTATTAGATCATCACCATAAAGAAAAATGGTCAATCTCCTCCAATGAGAGAGTCACAATCCTCGACCAGGATATGAGTAGTGGAGAGAAGGACTCGGTAGGATTATCAGAAGTTAAATTCATCGAAGGACGAGAGAAGAGTTACGTAAAAACAAACTTTCAAAAACAAAAATAACTCCCTGTCGTATACAAGTGTATGAGCATCATCAATTCCTGGTGGAATTGAGTGGGGAAGAGTGAGTTCACTGATGAACTCATCAAGAAGAGAATCGATCTTTTGAGAATCATTAATCAAAGTATCTCGATGAAGCAAAGATTCTAAAAGATCGTATCGGGGAACATTAAAACAATGGAAAGAATTGGTTATTATCTAACACCTCAGCATTAATTTGATCAACCTTAAACAGTAAGGTTATTTCTTCATCAAGATTAAAGATAGTGATTAGAGAAAAAAATTTAAAATTCTCATATGGAACGATCCTCTGGAAAATGACTCATCACATCGAGTAAAAATCCGTTCCTCGATATCGAAGATAGGGTTAGAGAAAGAGCGATCAAGATTCTTTGAAAATCACATAATGGAGGCGAAATCACACACACCTTACGGAAGAATCTTTCAACATCATCTTAGGATTGGGACAAGGTCCTCGACACTAGACTTTTATTAATTCGTCCCCGAATTCTGTTTCCGTAACTAGTGTCAAAGCATGGTCCATCCACCATCTATATAAGAGAAGCAACGGGTCTCCTTGTAAATAAAACGGGTGTGATTGCATACACACGAGGAAAGTCCATAAATAATAATAACTTCCAAAGTATAGAACTTTCCTTGTCATGCGTCGATCAACGGAAGCAAACGAGGTGAATCTTCCAATATCGATCTTTAGTGCTTGATCTTCTCAAATCGCTTTTCTTGCTTCTTCTTTTGTATATATTGACCAACCATATCATCGAATGGATGGTCAATTGCTCCATAAGCTAATATGTAGAAATTTTAGAAAGTACCAATTGATCATTAGAAGATAGGATGATTGACGGTATAAATTACGCGGGGATTGAAATTGGGTCAAAGCCAAAAGAATTAGATCAATAGACAAGAATTTTGTGCTCGTGATAATAATCTTCATATCATTGGTTGGACAATGGTTAAATTTCAGGTGAGGACCCTCGCCAAATTTTTCCACAACAAAGAAATTGTTGTGGGTGAAAATGTATCAAATTGGTCATATACCGGAATAATGTATGAGATCATAAAAATTTCAACTGGTAACCATATCAAAAGTCTCATGCGGGCCCCGCAATTGTTCACAACAAAGATATTGTTGTTGAAAAATCGAAGAAAATCTTGCGAGAAATTAAAGGGTATGTGGGCTTTTCATTGATAAAAAGAGATATGCAATGGCCACAGTTTTATAAAAACAACAGGTAGTGCTTTTATGGATAAAAAGGAAAATGGGCTTTATAAGGTTTTATGTAAATGGTAGTGGGCGACCACGGTGCCCGACGAGGTGGGGGTACGGTGGGCTCACTGTTTGGCCATTAGGTTTTCGGGTCTCGGTTTTCGATGCCACATTTCCAACGTCGTATCCCGGGGTGTCTGACTTTGACTTCGTTTTGGTGACTTTCATTAAAATACCACAAACGTTTGTCGAGTCGATCCGGAAATATCCGTTTTAGCTCCGTTTTTAATTCTTTTGTATCTTTGGCCTCGGTTTTTCATGCTCTTTCCAATTCCGCTCTCGATTTTGTCCGGTTTGGCTTCGATTTTGTCCTTTAGTGAATATCCGGTACCTGCACAGTACAAACACAAAAACAAGCATATTTATGGCATTTATGTGCGTTTTTTGTCGTTTAGGGTCCGTTTAATGATTAGGTAAAACGTAGTGTGTTATTAACACACAGTACCAAAACCCCCATACTAAAGTTAAAAACAAATTGCTGTAACCTCACACATGCTACAAGTAACACTTAAGAAAACTAAGAATCTCAATCCCCCTCGACTAATAACCTCGAAAAGTAGCTAAGTGTTCGTCAAGGGGAACGAAAGAATCAAAAGTTTTGAAAAGCCCCATTTTTACCGTTCTTAAATATACAATTGTTCCTACACATATTTTTGTATATTTTTAGATTTTTCTCAATTAGTTATGTACTATTTCATAGTAAGCAACAAACTAACATATTTGACTGCTCGTTATTTTCATAACCGATTAGGTGGTGTCATATGACAAGAGTGCAATTCGATCGAGAATGCCCAAACAGGAAAAATTCATCGTCCCCAGAACTTTTCACTTGCTCCAAACCAAGCTTAAAAGAAGTATCCACAGTTAAAATATCATTAAAGATGCTAATACTACTATATTTGTAAATGGTAAACTTTTAACTCCGAAATTATATCATAGGTGTTATGTGCTATTTGAATTTCACTTTGGATCAAAGAGTTGTGCACAATGGCATGTTTGAGCGATCTACCCAAGAAATAATGAGTTGAATGAGGCGAGATCATCCCATGTTGCGTCGTTCGTCTCGGCACATCCCAACCTTGCGGCTAATTGAACCAGGCTTTTGACACCCCACAAGACTAGTATCAGACTCATGGACCTTAAGGTTTTCAAAACTCTCAGAGTTTCCTCATATACTCAAGCTAAAAAATAAATAGTCAAAGTTCAAAAGCATATTTAAATTTAACACAAGGAATCTATTTATTAAGTCCACTTAATATTAAAACACAT
The DNA here is from genome assembly GCA_026074375.1 of Tanacetum coccineum. Lineage (NCBI taxonomy): Eukaryota > Viridiplantae > Streptophyta > Magnoliopsida > Asterales > Asteraceae > Tanacetum > Tanacetum coccineum. The sequence continues at coordinate 4,346 of BQNB010033060.1, read as the reverse complement.
ATGCAATGTAACCCTCGACTTTTTTAGAAAGCAGCAACATCGGTTGTGAGCCGGCATGATGCAGGCAAACTTATTATCAAGTCTCGGATTTTTATGTCTTACTAATGGGCTTTCTTATAGAAGGCTTTAACATCGTTTGTAGAGCTGGCAAGATACATCACACTTTTATCAGCCCACGAGAGTTTATATGTTATTACTTATCATGATTATTACATTTTTCATCATCATTTTTTTATAGAGAAAGACTTCCTTTGAAAAATTCAAGGTATAACATTGAACTAAGTCTAAAATTTTGCAATATACTACATAAAATTATTGGGAATTAAGGTTAACTCTTCAAAAATGAGCGACGTATATTAATCAGCATAAGAAGCTTAGGGGAGAAAAAGCCACAAATCCCATACATGAGCTCTAGAATTCTAAATAATCCTATGTTTAGCATCCAACTCAAACTTAATTCTGGTCATTATTCGTTCGTCGCAAATATTCGCGAACGCTTTAGCTAAACAGTGGAAGGAACAAGCGAGAGCTTAAGGCAACACGCTCGATCGGGTCAAACTTTATTCTCAATTCTACCCAGCAGGAAAAGTCAAAATTGTAATAAACACCTATTTTATTTTCTGAAAAATATTTTAAAAAATTTTCATTTTTTTTTAAATTTTTATGGTGTGTAGCAAACGGGAATTAACGCGAAAACAAGGATTACGTGAAAACAACGGCTGCAGGCATAATCAAATCGAAGATCCTCCCATACTAAGACTAAACATTGTCCTCAATGTTTTACGAAGGGTCTCTACGCAAATCCTAAGCTGTTTATTAAGTATGCTTAAAGAAAAACGTTGGTCGATAAGATTTGGATATCGGATTCCCAAATGAAGTTGAGGATTTGAAGCTCTTGTGATCGAAGGACAAAACCGCGAGCACGAGAGGCTTCAAAAATCCTGGACAATAAACCACAAAACACAAAACCCGGAAAATGGAAGAGGCAAGCCTCATCACAACACAAAACACTTATTAGCAAATAGAAAGAAGATAGAATGGATAAGCATGGGTTGCCACCCACAAAGCGCTTGTTTAAGGTCACTTAGCTTGACCCAATCCCCCCATACTTGAGCTTGTCAAGGGGGATAGAAATGGGGATAACGAACACCTAAATTTAGAGTGTTGTCTCCATGAATCAACATCGGGCTTTCAGGAGAAAGCTGGAAAGCTGTCAAGCCCCGATGTGATGGAGAAGAAGGAGATTTCTCCTTAGAAGCAAGAACACCATGATTGAAAACTTTGTCTTCATTTTCGGATGAAAATGTAAGTAAAGTATCAATCACGGGGGAAGAGGAGCAAGAATTCTCGTGGATTCGACTTCAATGCATATCCCCGGATCGTAAATCTTGTTTCTATCTTCGGAAGGAGAAGAATCATCAAGATCAGATCCGAGATCATTAGAAGGAATGAAGTTAAAATTGATAAGAAGGGCGGGATGGGTAGGCAAAATATTAGGCACATCTACGGGGATGTCTTCCACCACATCAATGGTTGAATCTCCCGAATCGGAATAATCAACATGAAATGATTCGAACTCGGGACGGGAGGTAGAATTATCGTCATCTTCTGAGTCGAAATCATCACTCTCAATACCTGGTGGTATTGATTCATCACCATCAAGAAAAATGTCAATCTCCTCCATAAGAGAGTCACTATCCTCGACCGGGATAGGAGATGGAGAGAAAGACTCGGTAGGATTTTCAGAATTAAATTCTTCCGGAGGGCGGGGAGAAGAGTTATCGTAAAGCAAACTTTCCAAAAACAAAATATCTCCCTCCGGATCAAGGTTGACATCATTAATTCCTGGTGGAATTGAGTGGAGAAGAGTGAGTTCACCGGCGAACTCATCAAGAAGAGAATCGATCTTTTGAGAATCATTAATCGAAGTATCTCGATGAAGCAAAGATTCTAAAAGATCGGATTCGGCATTAAAACAAAGATATTCAATTCCCGGTGGAATTGAATTGGTATTTTCTAACACCTCATCATCAATTTGATCAACCTTAGTGGAAGTGATTTCTTCATCAAGATCAAAGAGAGGATTAGAGAAAATTTTAAAATTCTCATTTGGAACGTCCTCTTCGGAAAATGACTCATCACTCGAGGTAAAATCTTCATCGATATCGAAGAGAGGGTTAGAGAAAGTAAGATCATGATTCTTTGAAGAATCATCATACGGAGGCAAATCACACTCACCGTCGGAAGAATCTTTGGACTCACTTGGGATTTGGACAAGGTCCTCGACACTAGACTTTATTAATTCGTCCGATTCCGTTTCCGGAATAGTGTCAAGATGCTCATCCTCCATTATGAGAGAGTTCGTTTTTGGTGAATCGGGTGTGATTGCAACACACGGAGGAAGTCCAGAAATAATAGTATCTTTCAAGGGAATAGAACTTTCCTCGTCATCGTCATCATCGTAGCAAACGGGAATCTTCCAATATCGATCTTTAGCCGCTTGCTCTTCTTCAATTCGCTTTTCTTCTTCCTTCTTTTGTATAAATTGACCAACCATATCACACATGGATGTCATTTGCTCCATAAGCTTATTTTGAGAGTTGAGAAAGCTATTTTGAGCATTGAAGATAGGATGATTGACGGTATATTGTGGGGGTTGAAATTGGTCAAAACCGAAAGAATTAGAATCATAGCACGGATTTTGCTCATGATAATAGTCTTCATTCATCGGTTGACATTGAAACGTCTCATGAGGACCCCCGCAATCTTCACAACAAGAATATTGTTGTGGAAAACTCGGTGAAGTTTGTGGAAAATAATCAAAGTTTTGATTGAAACACGGGTCCTGATTGTAGACAAACGGGACTTGAGGTGGACAATCGTAACCGTAATGAGAATCGTTCCCACATAACTCACAAGAGTATGGTACGTATTGGGGTTGTGGAGGATGGTTTGCAACACTTGGAGAATCGTTAGAAGAGTACGGAGTTGAAAAATTGATTGGTGTTCCATTTCCAACAGTACAATAAAAACAAACTCCATCATATTCATTACAACCACATTGTTGGCATGTACCAAAAAGACATTGTTGTTGCAAACTTTGCAAATTTTGTATGATCTCATTCAGGTTTTGATTGTAGCATGGTTCCAGATTAGAGATAATCGGAATTTACGGTGGACAATTATAACCAATATGAGCACCTTTTCCACAAGACTTACAAGTGCATCGTTGACAAAATATTCCATCTAACGAATCACCACACTCGTAACAACATTCATGGTCAATTTGTGGAGGACTTTGCGAGGAATTGACACCAGGGCCTTGTTTGACAACGAATGGCTCTTGATTAACAAAGTTAGTATCGTCATCAGATGACTTGGAAGTGTCTTGGAAATCTTGAAAAACTTCCTCCAATATCTTTCGTATTAGAGCACATTGTCGACAATATAGACCATGAACTGGGTCTCCACAATCGAGATATTTTTTTTCAATTTTAAGGGGTCATTGAGACAAGTCCGGTACGGGAACAAGAATCTTGTCTTCAAGACTCCCTATTGAACAACCACAGTCTTTAGTGTGCAAATTTCCACAAGACGAACACTCTTTAATCGCGTAAAGGGGATTCAAACGACGATCGAGTGACGCCATAAGAATTAAACAATTTAGAGGATAAGAAGAAGAATTAAATTAAATAAGAGGATAAAGGGGAATATTTTTGAAAAACTTTTTTATAAAGATAAAAATAAAAATATTTTTGAAAATTTTGATATTTATAAAAGAAAAGGAAAAATAAAAATAAAATAAGAAGAAAAATATTTTTGGATTTTTATATTTTTAATAAGTATGAAATTAAACTTTCCGAAGAAAGGATCTTCAAGGCACTAACTTGAAAAGCCACGTGTAGATCGTACACCTCTCCCCGGTAGCGGCGCCAAAAACTGGTTCGATAAAATATATATAATATATAATATCAAATAGTAATAGTATAGAGAGTATCCCGTTAGATATAAAAATTTACTTGAAGACAAGTAAAAGTTTATCTTCCGGGTGTCGAAGTCCCAACGAGAGATGAAGAGAAAAACACGAAGGCGTTTTGTTTGATGCTTGAATAACGAATATTTTTGATTTTGATTTTAAACTAAAAATTTAATAAACTATAGAAAAACTAGATAGCAAATAACAAGAAATTAAATGAAGAACGCCAATTTACTTTAACAAGCATAAAATTAACTACTAGCTAAACATGGCAACTAAACTAACAATAATAAGCATAACAATAATAAAAAGCATATTAAGCTAAATAAACTAAAACTACTAATTAAAGAGAAAGGAAGAAAAATAGAAC
>BQNB010033059.1:0-52651 GCA_026074375.1 Tanacetum coccineum | reverse complement strand
GAAGTATTCATGGACGACTTCTTCGTCTTTGGTAGTTCTTTCAACCACTGCCTAAAAAACCTGGAGAAGATGCTAAAAAGGTGCGAGGAAACCAACCTCGTATTGAACTAGGAAAAATGCCACTTCATGGTTAAGGAAGGGATCGTCCTTGGCCATAAGGTCTCAGGTTCTAGGATTGAGGTCGATAAAGCAAAAATCGAGGCAATCTCCAAACTACCATATCCAACAAATGTAAAAGGCATTCGAAGATTTCTAGGACACGCCGGTTTCTATAAAAGATTTATAAATGATTTCTCACAAGTCGCACGCCCAATGACCCAACTCCTAGTTATAGATGCACCATTCAACTTCTCTGAAGAATGCATCCAAGCATTCGACACATTAAAACGTGAACTGACACAAGCACCAATTATGATCCAGCCAGATTGGTCATTACCATTTGAGATCATGTGCGACGCAAGTGATTATGCTGTCGGGGCAGTACTAGGACAAAGAATCAAAAAGCATTTCAAACGCATACACTACGCCATCAAAACAATGAACGAAGCTCAAGAAAACTACACGACTATCGAGAAAGAGCCTCTGGCTGTTGTCTTTGCATTCGACAAATTCCATCAATACCCGGTCTTATCCAAGACCATCGTCTTTACAGATCATTCTGCCCTAGGGTATCTATTCACAAAACAAGATGCAATACCACGCCTAATTTGATGGATCTTGTTGCTTCAAGAATTCGATATCGAGATCCGTAATAAGAAAGGTGCTGAAAATCTAGCAGCTGATCATCTCTCCCGACTCGAAAACCCCGATCTAGGGAAGCTAACCAGGGCTGAGATAAGGGACTTATTTCCTGAAGAGCGATTGATGGCGATCTCTGACAAAAATAACAAACCATTGTATGCCGACTATGCTAACTATTTAGCTAGCCGGGTACTATCCTTTTGATCCACTCGCCAAGAGAGGCAAAAATTCTTCAACGATTTGAGGCATTACTTTTAGGATGAACCCTTCTTATTCAAACAGTTTGCCGAATGAATCATACGAAGATGCGTAGCCGGAGATGAAGCTGCACAAATTCTTAGACAATGTCACAGCAGACCATCCGGAGGACATCATGGCATCGCCGCCACCGCAAGAAAAGTATTCAAGGCCGGGTTTTACTAGCCACATATCTTTCACGATGCACGTAAATTGGTCCAAGTTTACGATGCATGTCAGCGGGCTAGAAACATTTCCTCGAGAGACGAAACACCTCAAAAATACATCCAAGTCTGCGAAATATTTGATGTATGAGGGATAGACTTTATGGGACCTTTCCCCTCATCAAACAGAAACAAATACATCCTAGTAGCCATCGACTACGTATCCAAGTGGGTAGAAGCTCAGGCCTTTCCCACCAGTGATGCTAGGAACGTAGTGAACTTCCTTAGGAGACTGTTCACATGATTTGGAATACTAAAGGCCCTTATTAGCGATAGGGGTACCCATTTTTGCAACCACCAAATGGAGAAAGCAATAAAGAGGTATGGAGTGGTTCACCAATTCTCCATAGCATATCACCCTCAGACAAACGGACAGGTCGAGAACACAAACCGAGCAATAAAGCGCATTCTCAAAAAAACCATTGGGAACAACAGGAAGGACTGGTCCTACAAATTAGATGATGCATTATGGGCTTTTCGTACAACATTTAAAACGCCTTTAGGAATAACCCCGTTTTGGATAATCTATGGCAAGGCATGCCACCTTCCTGTCAAATTAGAACACAAGGCATATTAGGCCATAAAAACTGCAACATGGGCCTCACGAAAGCTGGGGAAAACCGGTTCTTACAGATTAATGAGTTTCACGAAATGCGGCTTGACGCCTATGAATCATCCGTCTCATATAAAGAAAGAATGAAAAGGTGGCACGATAAACGAATAAAATTACTAATTAACTACGAAAAAGGAGATAAGGTACTTCTCTTTAACTCGCTATTGAGACTATTCCTTGGAAAACTTAAGTCAAGATGGTATGATCCATTTAAGGTAAGCAAAGACATTAAAAATGGAGCAATTGAGCTGTATGATGAAGAGGGAAGTGAATTTATCGTTAATAAATAACGAGTGAAGCCATATCAAAATGACTTATTGGACACCAACAAAGATGATGATGTAACTCTGTATGATGATGGAGAAGTCACGTAAGGACGTGTGACTTCGAGTCTAGCTACAAGACTCGTTAATAAAGAAAAGCGCTTCTTGGTAGGCAACCCAATTTACTTTTCCCGTAATTAGGAGTGTCATGTGTGTTTTAATTCTTTATAATTTGTTTTATTATGTTTGAACTATCTTGTAATCATGCTTTGTATTATCTTTAACCTCGTCTTAATTTCAATCAAAGGTATTTTGCAAACAATAAGTGTAGGGGAATTTATCCGGCTTTTGAGCCAAATTCAAACATGTTAAATGAATTGTTTACATTAATTCGCGTCAGTTTCGAGTCATATGATTGAATTGTTAAATCTCAGCTTTTATGCAGCCATTTGTACAGGAATTAACTTATGGAATCAAGTGCAGGAAATTTTTCATCAAAAATAAAAATTTTGTTTTCACAGACTATGGAGACGGCGTCACGATTAACACGCGACGCCATCACCACGTCACCTGTGACGGGGTCACACAAACCGTGACGGCGTCAAACGCCCAAGTCAAGAAAACGTAAAGTTTTTAATTATTTTTGAAAATATATCTTGCATAACATTTAATATATGTATTCTTCTGTTATAAACCTGTAAAAAACCTAATGAGTTTAACAATTCTCTCATCCTATCTATCGAGCCGAACCCTAAATTCACATTGTATATTAGTAAATCGCACATTTTATGCTTGGTATAGTTGTCTTTGTCTTTTATTACAGGTTATATTTGATGAGAAGAAGCTTGGAAGTTCTGAGGAAGTTTCATTGGATGATTCTCAGAGGACGATTTAACCAGTTATCATATGTTTCTTGTCCATTATTGAGTAAACCAGAGGAGTACTAGTTTCTTTTCCTTGTTTTCTTTTCCCTTTATTTGTTTCAACGGGTACTTCTAGAGAACATTAGGGACAATGTTCAACTTAAGTGTAGGGGGAAAATAAGCCTTAGAAACTATTCTTTCATTTGCCATTTGCTTTGTCCTTAAAATGATGGATAATATATCGAAACATAGCATAAGAGGTCATTTTTACCCAAATTTAAATTTTTTTATGACACATACCGACAAAAACCAAGTATTATTAGCGTCTCATGGATAGGAATTTATATTACTAGCATAAAAACCCTTAAAGTTCCACCCCCACAATGTGAGGTTCGCCCTTAGATATTATACCTTTAACTTACTCGAGTTAAGGAGTAAGCAATCATGTGTGTCTATTTCATCGTTACGGATGTGTATGCGTGGTTTTGTCGCCTTTTTTGGAACATTGGTATCGGTTACTTTAGGATTCAGAGAGTGTACCGGTAGCGTATTAAATTCTAGAACTTGTTATTGTGATGCATCCCGAGACCGCATAGTAAGTATTAGGATTTGCTTGACAAGAGGCATTAGGATTAACCCATGTTTTAAACCTGTAATTGTTATGATGGTCACACCGATCATATAACTATCCTACACCCTTACCATGCACTCATTTTTAGTGTAGGATACCCCTAGTATAACCCTTTGAGCCTATCCTTTTTCACTGTTCTCGTAATTTTCTGGTGGATTCTAGATTATTAATGAAGATCATTGTTACCCTTAAACCAATCGTTACACCTAAAAAGCCTTAGCCTACCTTGTATGTACTCACTTTTAGTACATTATTATGTTTAACCCAAGTTAATTATTAAGTACACGGTTGCTAAGTCCTTATCCTTGTAAATACAGTTTAGGGATGATTAGGATTCATGGTAGTATTTATTTTGAGGAAAAATAGGGAAGAAAAGTTAAGTCAATACCCCCATATGTTTGTCAAATGACCGCCAAGTTATTTTGATCCACCTCAATACGGATCATTAGTTAGATTGTAAATATCGATCATGTAAAAGCTCAAGTGTAGGGGTATGTATTATAAACCCCATGTGATGTACTATGTTATTCAAAAAAATGATAAAAGAAAAAGAAAGAGATTGATGTAGAGTTTGTATATCTTCGTCCGAGTCTTGGCTTAGCAACCAAACCAAAGTGTATTCGTGTAAATAATTAGCTAACCCTTCCACTCCAAATTCACCCAAAGTCACCACCCAAATGTATCACATCCGTTTCTGTTTCCATTATATGTTATCTTACACTTACACCCCACAACCCTTTATAAAGATCTATTAGATAGTAATGAATAATACTTGCGCCTAACGGTGGAGGTTTGATCCTTTACCAAGCCTATGGTAATTTATATGCTATGATAGGTAATGAGTGTTGATTTTCCATTTCCCCCATATGTTATAATTTATTATACAACCGAGTGAAAGAGAGAATCCCCAAACACTTATGTGAGGTGCTAGTATATACTTTCCGTGCTTTTAATTACGAGGTCTAGAAGGTTGTGTTGTAGAATATGTTTAAAGAGTAGGTAAAATGACCCCTTATATTGTTATTGTCTAGGTAGAAAAGCCCATTTGCTTGAGGACAAGCAAATCCCAAGTGTAGGGGTATTTGATGAGGTGTCATTTTATACACTTTTCCGGGGTCGTTTAAACCCCTAAATCGTGCATTTATGTCCAAAATAGGTACTTAATCGTTCATTTTAATGTATTTCTCATTTGGAAGGCATTTGGAAGAATTACACATGACTTGGGCTCATTTGGAGAAGAAACGAACAAGACTACGGACCTACACCAACATTGCTCAAGAATTTCTCTATAGTAGCTGGAGACGGCGTCACAGATACAACGTGCCGCCGTCACCACGAAGATCAAGACGACGTCACAAGATTCCACGACGGCGTCAAAGCATACGACCCAGCTCATTATCTAGAATATTCTCTTTCATGACGGCATCATGATTAAAATACGACGCCGTCACAGCGTTTTTCCTATATATACAAACCTGAATTTAGGGTTTTGAGTGTGTAACTTTAGAATAAAAAGAGGGTACAAACCCTAGTTCGTTTAGCGGCTGTTAAGGATGAATTTAGGGCCTAAAAACCCTATTGTACATCCTCCAACTTATGTTTTAATCAAGTAAGGTTTATTTAATCATTCAATATGTCTATGTGTTGTTTGATCTATCTATGCTCTTGCTTTATCTTTAATATGCTTGGCTAAACCTTCTATTGTGTTTATTTATGATTGTATGAAACCTAGAATGTAGATCTTAGTGGTGTTGCTTCTTGTGATGGATGTGCATGTTAGGATTTAGAAAACCAGCTTTTGTCTTTATCGTTGTTGACATGTCTAGGGAAACATGATTGTGTGGAAAGGATACCATCGGGTAACAGTATTCATACTATCTTGCCCCCTAATATGGTTGATCCACTTTTAATATATTTCACATGCACTTAGTGTACTCCTAGGGGCCATGTAATAGTCTTCATACCACCTTACGTGTGTGTTGCTCTAGTGAAATACTAAGTAGACAGCGGGTTCGTATAATTCGTTCATGACTTAGAAAATAGTTACACAGATCATCACAAGAGTGACAAGGCAACAACACTAGGAGAAGCAATCTAGGGAGTAATACATGATTAAATAAACACAGTCTTTTATTATATTGTTATCACCATTTAGCGTAGATTTATATTTAGTTAATAGCTAAAACCAAACCTCCTCTCAATTATATGATTTACTTGCTTTCCATAAAACATAAAAATACAAAAAGAATCTTCCCTCAACCCTTAGAATTCTGTTAGACCGTGATCAATCCTTCCCAAATTATTCCCCAAGTGAACGATAACAACCTCCGAGTCTTGCCTATACTACTACTACAACGATTAGGTGCTCTGCCTAGGGAGTTGTAAAACTTCTTGTAGAAGTCCTACGACGACCGCATCAAGTTTTTGAAGCCTATGGTAATTTATATTCTATGACAGGTAATGAGTGTTGATTTTCCGTTTCCCCTATATGTTATAATTTATTATACAACCGAGTGAAAGAGAGAATCCCCAAACACTTATGTGAGGTGCTAGTATATACTTTCCGTGCTAATTATGAGGTCTGGAAGGTTGTGTTGTAGAATATGTTTAAACAGTAGGTAAAATGACCCCTCATATTGTTATTGTCTAGGTAGAAAAGCCCATTTGCTTGAAGACAAGCAAATCCCAAGTGTAGGGATATTTGATGAGGTGTCATTTTATACACTTTTTCGGGGTCGTTTAAACCCCTAAATCGTGCATTTATGCCCAAAATAGGTACTTAATCGTTCTTTTTCAGGTATTTCTCATTTGGAAGAATTACACGTGACTTAGGCTCATTTGGAGAAGAAACGGACAAGACTACAGACCTACAACCAACAGACTCAGAATTATCTACAGTGGCGGAGACGCTTCACAGATACAACGTGACGCCGTCAACTACGAAGATCAAGACAGCCGTCACAAGATTCCATGACCAGAGCATACGACCCAACCCATTATCTAGAATATTCTCTTTCATGACGGCGTCACGATTAAAACGCGACGCCGTCACAACGTTTTTCCTATATATACAAACTCGAATTTAAGGTTTTGAGTGTGTAACTTTAGAATAAAAAGAGGGTAAGAACCCTAGTTCATTTAGCAGCTGTTAGGGACGAATTTAGGGGCTAAAAAACCCTATTGTACTTCCTCCAACTCATATTTTAATCAAGTAAGGTTTATTTAATCATTCAATATGTCTATGTGTTGTTTGATCTATCTATGCTCTTTCTTTATCTTTAATACGCTTGTCTAAACCTTCTATTGTGTTTATTTATGATTGTATGAAACCTAGAATGTAGATCTTAGTGGTGTTGCTTCTTGTGATGGATGTGCATGTTAGGCTTTAGAAAACCATCTCTTGTTTGTATCGCTGTTGATATGTCTAGGAAAACATAATCGTGTAGAAAGGATACCATCGGGTAACAGTCTTCATACTACCTTGCCCCCTAATATGGTTGATCCACTTTTAATATATTTCACATGCACTTAGTGTACTCCTAGGGGCCATGTAATTATCTTCATACTACCTTACGTGTGCGTTGCTCTAGCGGAATACTAAGTAGACGGTAGGTTCATGTAATTCGTTCATGACTTAGGAAATAGTTACACAGATCATCACAAGGGTGACAAGGCAACAACACTAGGAGAAGCAATCTAGGGAGTAATACATGATTAAATAAACACAGTCTTTTATTATATTGTTATCACCAATTAGCGTAGATTTATATTTAGTTAATAGCTAAAACCAAACCTCCTCTCAATTATATGATTTACTTGCTTTCCATAAAACATAAAAATACAAAAATAATCTTCTCACAACCCTTAGAATTCTGTTAGACCGTGATCAAGCCTTCCCAACCTATTCCCTGAGTGAACGATAACAACCCTTGAGTCTTGCCTATACTACTACTACAACTATTAGGTGCTCTGCCTAGGGAGTTGTAAAACTTCTTGTAGAAGTCCTACGACTACCGCATCAAGTTTTTGAAGCCTATGGTAATTTATATGCTATGACAAGTAATGAGTGTTGATTTTCTGTTTCCCCCATATGTTATAATTTATTACACAATCGAGTGAAAGAGAGAATCCCTAAACACTTATATGAGGTGCTAGTATATACTTTCTGTGCTTTTAATTACAAGGTCTAGAAGGTTGTGTTGTAGAATATGTTTAAAGAGTAGGTAGAATGACCTCTCATATTGTTATTGTCTAGGTAGAAAAGCCCATTTGCTTGAGGATAAGCAAATCCCAAGTGTAGGGGTATTTGATGAGGTGTCATTTTATACACTTTTTCAGGGTTGTTTAAACCCCTAAATCGTGCATTTATGCCCAAAATAGGTACTTAATCATTCCTTTTTAGGTATTTCTTATTTGGAAGGCATTTGGAAGAATTACACGTGACTTGGGCTCATTTGGAGAAGAAACGGACAAGACTACGGACCTACACCAACATTGCTCAAGAATTTCTCTATAGTGGCTGAAGACGGCGTCACAGATACAACGTGACGCCGTTACCACAGAGATCAAGACGGCGTCACAAGATTCCACGACGGCGTCAGAGCATACGACCCAACCCATTATCTAGAATATTCTCTTTCATGACGGCGTCATGATTAAAACGCAACGCCGTCACAGCGTTTTTCCTATATATACAAACCCAAATTTAGGGTTTTGAGTGTGTAACTTTAGAATAAAAAGATTGTACGAACCCTAGTTCGTTTAGCAGCTGTTAGGGATGAATTTAGGGCCTAAAAACCCTATTGTACTTCCTCCAACTCATGTTTTAATCAAGTAAGGTTTATTTAATCATTCAATATGTCTATGTGTTGTTTGATCTATCTATGCTCTTGCTTTATCTTTAATATGCTTGGCTAAACCTTCTATTGTGTTTATTTATGATTGTATGAAAGCTAGAATGTAGATCTTAATGGTGTTGCTTCTTGTGATGGATGTGCATGTTAGGCTTTAGAAAACCAGCTTTTGTTTGTATCGTTATTCATATGTCTCAGGAAACATGATTGTGTAGAAAGGATACCATCGGGTAACAGTCTGCATACTACCTTGCCCCCTAATATGGTTGATCCACTTTTAATATATTTCACATGCACTTAGTGTACTTCTAGGGGCCATGTAATAGTCTTCATACTACCTTACATGTGCGTTGCTCTAGCGGAATACTAAGTAGATGGCGGGTTCGTGTAATTCGTTCATGACTTAGAAAATAGTTACACGGATCATCACAAGGGTGACAAGGCAACAACACTAGGAGAAGCAATCTAGGGAGTAATACATGATTAAATAAACACAGTCTTTTATTATATTGTTATCACTAATTAGCGTAGATTTATATTTAGTTAATAGCTAAAACCAAACCTCCTCTCAATTATATGATTTACTTGCTTTCCATAAAACATAAAAATACAAAAAGAATCTTCCCTCAACCCTTAGAATTATGTTAGACCGTGATCAAGCCTTCCCAACCTATTCCTCGAGTGAACGATAACAACCCTCGAGTCTTGCCAATACTACTACTACAACGATTATGTGCTCTGCCTAGGGAGTTGTAAAACTTCTTGTAGAAGTCCTACGATGACCGCATCAGTAATCGAGGGCGTGACTTCATAATATACACAATACAAGGTATGAGAGAACGACCATTAAATAGGCGTTTTAAAAAGTTGATCATTTGTTACATTAAAATAAACCGAGTTTTCGATCAAATACATTTGATAGATTCAACACAAAATAATAAATTGTTCGAAAGATAGACAAATGAGCAAAGTAATGCAGGAAAAAGACTCCTGGAATGCAACTCCAAATGCTAGCCATGCAATTAAGGACCTGAGAAAAACATTCTAAAATGTCAACATAAAGTTGGTGAGTTCATAGGTTCAAGTAGGTATTTATAAGAACCAAAAGAGTTTATTGACTACTCCTTCACTCACAGTATCGTAAAAAGTATTTAGCAATCAGTAACGTTCAATAAAATTAGTGTGAACCACAACGTTTCCGAGTGTGTATGACTATTGTAACATATACAATATCACAAAAGTATTTACACTATTACCCTAAGCTCATGACATCGAAGCTTTAACTTGTTGTGTAAATCCTAGTCTTTGAGATTCATCTTGAAATTCGATGTTTTGCCAAAACACCCAAGTACTACCTCAAATGAAATGCACCCGCTGGCCAATGTACTCATCCATAATTCTGGGTGGGGGTGTCAACCCCAATAGATCTATTCACAGCATTTGTACTTACACGAAGTAATTAATGGTTCATGATAGTGCGTACTACGTGGCAATAGGGAAACTGAGGCAATACATAAAATTTTAAAGCACTTGTATCTATAGTAAAAGCAATCAACGTATTCATAAAAGCTTAAAGTACTTGTATCCATAAGTAAAACAAGTGTGAAATCAATCATGTAAACGAGTATGTAAACGAGCATATAAACGAGTTTGAAATCAATCATGTAAATGAGTTTGTAAACAAGCATATAAACAAGTTTGACATCAATCATGTAAATGAGTTTATAAACGAGCATATAAACGAGTTTGAAATTAGTTATGTAAACGAGTTTGTAAACGAGCGTATAAAAGAGTTTGAAATCAATCACGTGAAAGAGTTTGTAAACGAGCATATAAACGAGTTTGAAATCAATTATGTAAACGAGTTTGTAAACAAGCAAGTAAACAAGTTTGTAAGCGATCATGTAAACATGTTTAATTTACGGGCATGTATTCTCCCCCAAAATAATTCAAAACAAGTAAAATAGGGGCTGTGAGACTCATAAAGTTTTGAAAAGTAATCGCATTGTTATAAAAAAACGAGCATATTCCTCACCCTAAGATTTATAAATAATGAAAAACGAGTAAAACGTGAGGCTATAAACTCACTTTAAGCAAAGTGATGAGACGAGAGAAATCAACAAAAGAAGAACGAGCATGAAAGTCCTAAACGCGACCTAAATGAAAATTGACGTGTTTTAATGCAAAGAAGAGTAAAATGATAAGTATGATATTTTTAGAAGGTTTGTATCACCCGCACGTGTTCGTGTCTAGTTTAATTAGTCAAAACGTGATTTTGTAAAAATATAAGGTTTTTAATTAAGTTTTGACACTTTGTTTAATTAGTCAAAACGTGATTGCAAATAAGTCATACAACTTTGTTTATTTATAAGTTTTATTTGTAAAAAGTGATTACACAAACATGGGTGATAAGGTTTTTGATAGAAAAGTAGTGGTGTATAAATGATCACCTTAAAAATTTATGCAAAAAGAAGAGAAATGATTTCGGCTAACAAGTTGTGGAAAGATGGTGAAGAACGGAAGAATCTTTAACATGGATGAACACGAATATAACCCAAATCAACTCTTGAATAACCTGAATCAAAACTTGAATAACCCACGAATAATCAACCAACAATAATCTTGAACCAAGAAAACAAAACACCAAAGTGGTGTTTGTTTGTGGTGGCGGACGAACAAAAGAGAGAAGAGAGAAGAAAATTTATTTTTGTGTGTTTTGTAGTATGTGCAAAATGAATGAAATGGGTGGGTATTTATAAGGGAGTGGGTGGATTCTAGGTTCTTCCAACCTAGGATTTTAATTTTTGAATTTGGGTCCAAATCAATGGATGGACACAAAAAAGAATAAACAGAGTGGTGGTGTACCATGGGGGAACATGTGCCAAAAAGATGGAATGGTGTTGGGAGCTAG
The DNA here is from genome assembly GCA_026074375.1 of Tanacetum coccineum. Lineage (NCBI taxonomy): Eukaryota > Viridiplantae > Streptophyta > Magnoliopsida > Asterales > Asteraceae > Tanacetum > Tanacetum coccineum. The sequence goes on along the minus strand of BQNB010033059.1, from coordinate 41,315 downwards.
GGGTATAACACCCTCATTTTTGACATATAGCAGCGGAAGCTAATCTGGGGTATTATTTTATAGTACAACAGTCATAATCATAGAAAACGACTCAAAAGAGACGTTTTTAAAAGATAAGTTATCATTCATTATTTCATCACAGTTTTTACAAACAGAGGTCCCAAAAATCTACATGAAAACATAAAGTTTGAATGATAACAGTTTAGCCATCTTCAAGTCCGTGTCACTCCGTGCCATAAGGTGCTCAGTTACCTGAGATAAACATGCTAAAAAGGTCAACACAATGGTTGAGTGATATTCATAGGTTTATAGTAAACAGTTTGAATACAAGTTCAATAGTGGGTTACGTTGTTATACACCTATAAGTGTAATAATTGCAATGGGTATAATTATTATAGAAAACAGTATTATTGCCCTAAGCTCATGCACCGATACCTTGAGATAATCAATAATCACAATAAGTTGCCCCAACGGATGCCTTTGCCAAACACCCGCATAGTGTTTCAAATGAAGTGCGTTTGGTTACCAAAAAGTATAGGTACACCAACGGGGAAGCTCAGTCCCAAATAGATCTATTCACAGCATTCGCGCTTACTCCGAAAAGTAATTAACGGTTCATGATAGTGGGGTCTTAATGGCAAAAGTAAGGACTTAGGCAATAATATATCAGGATAGCATACAGTTGGAAAAATACTTGTATTCATGGTTTATAGCATGTATCCCCCTCGCGGGTTTATGAAAACATTAAAAGATTTAAAATGTGAGGCTATGAACTCACCTTAACAGGGGAAATCTGATTGATGGCAAAAGTATATAAAGTGAAAGTAACGGCTTCGTCACGCAACCTGGGGTAATATGTCAAGTCTTAGTGTGATGGTTTATGTTTCAAAACTTTATAAAGTTTAACGTATTACTTTGATTTATTAATTTATGGAAATATTGTATCACTGTTCGGGCCATCATAATTCAGAGGTCATGTAGTAAACATTTGAGGAGCCAGGACACTTTAAATCGTAAATCCAGCAAACTCGTCAAAACGTATACCCAAATGAAACTCCTTACATGAAGCTCCCTAGTAACGTGATACGATAAGATTTTAAGTTTCTTCAAAAGTTAGTCGATGATAAATTACGTTAAATATATAACGTAATTGTTTTATAATGCGCCGATCGATGATTAATAACGATTAATGTGTCGGGTTTTAATAAAATCGAGTTTTATAATATTAATATATATTTTTATAATTTATATAAAAATATTATATTTTATATTTTCAAGTTTGCAAAAATGGCAATATATACCCTTGGTTTATAAACTTTTACAAGTTTAGTCCTTTATATATAAAGTATATATAATTTAAACCTTTAACTTTAGAACTTGGCAAGATAGGTCCTTATAGTTATAACTTTAGAATAATGACATTTTCAGCCCCTTTAGTTATAAATTTCAGAAAGTTACGATATATACCCCTAGCATGGAATACTTTTGCAAAACAAGTCCAAAAAGCCATGCAAGCTTATTTTAGGATTCCAAATGATATTTTCAGGTTATAGCTTATTAGAATAAGCTAAAATAAGATGTTCTAATGTAACAAAAGTTTAGAAAAAGGATTCGTTAGCTAGAAAATCAAAACGGGTCGTTTTTAGGGTTTTAATAAAAAACACATGGGTTTGAGGATTCAAGGCTTCAAACAAGAGTTTATATATGATCTTAAGAGTATTATGAACATTCTAATACAGATTATAAGCTTATTGAACAAGATTTTGAGCTTACTTGAGCTAAAAGGGGTCGAAATTGGGTTTTCAAGTTCGTACGCTTAGTAACGACTTCAAGGGTTCCTTTTTCTTGATTCTTGGATTCTATTCTGAGCTTAGGGACTTCACTTGATCCTTCTTGGTCTGACTTAGAGCTCCATTTGAGTGTATGATGAAATTTGAGGTGTGATTGAAGAGTGTGTGTGTGTTTCAGCTATATATAGGGCTTAACAAGCCTTAGTGCCTAAGTTTATGTGTTTGATTAGTGTCAAGGCTACTTTAGGTGATTCATGGAAGCTAGTATGATGAGTCTTGAGAGATAAGAGTGTAGATTTGAATGGTGGAGGGTGTTGGAGGGGGTTCGGGTACAAAGGAGGACAAGTAGGTAACAAAGCAAGACTTGGTGCTTAAGGGTGGTGATAGAGGTGCTTGTAAGCTACTTGGGGTGGTAGTAGGTTATTCATAGAGGTGCTTGAGGTGTTAGGGTGCTAGCTTAGGAGTAAAAATGGGTAAAAAGAAAGAAAAAGGGGTGATGGGTTGATTTGATTTCGGGTTAGGGTTTTAGGGTTTTAATTCATGTTAGGGTTAGGGTTTAAGATATTTTAGGGTTTAGGATTAGTGTTAGGATTAAGGTTTATGGCTTAGTTTTAAGGTTTAGGGTTTTGTTTTAGGTTTAAAGTGAAATTAGGGTTTTAGGGTTTAGAAGTCATGCATTAAGTGCTTGTACCTTGTGCTAAAGTGGTGGTAAAGTTTAAACATGATTTAGGAGCTTAAATGACCTAATTAGGTTTTAGGCATGATTAGCTTGTACATTGTGCTTTAGAAAGTTGTAACTTGATTCAGGAGGGAAAAGATATTCAAATGTTGTGTATTGATACTTGTACACATGCTTTAAAGGCTTGCACATTCATTTTATATGTATACATTACATATAATTAGGGTTTTAATGTAAACGTTAACGTTTAATGCTTGTTTTGAAATAACGTTTTGAAAAGTACGTTAAATAGATAATGTACTTGGTAAAAATGATATTAAGATATAGACTTGACATATTAGGATGTTTATATGATATAAACATAGATAGAGATGGCATTGGTAGAGGTTGCGTGAGCTCGTTTACTTTAGAGATGCAAGTTACGTTGCATAATGAGATAAAGCAAAAAATTTCCCTGTAAAAAGGTGGTATATAAAGTGCATCTAATTTAATAGATGGATATTACAGTGCATCTAATTTAATAGATGGATAATTACATTGATGAAAATTACGGGTTGTTATAGTCTCCCTCCCTTAAAAGAAATCTCGTCCCGAGATTTAGTTGGATGCCGGAGTGATGTTTGAAAACAGATGTGGATACTTGGCACGAATTTGATCTTCGCGTTCCCACGTAAATTCTGGTCCTCTTTTAGAGTTCCATCTTACTTTGACTATAGGAATACGACTTTGCTTCAGTTGCTTGACTTCTCGATCCATGATCTCCATTGGTTCTTCCACAAAGTTGAGTTTGTCATCGAGTCGAAGCTCTTTCATTGGAATGACAAGGGATTCGTCAGATAAGCATTTCTTTAGATTAGAAACGTGGAAAGTACTGTGGATATTACTGAGCTCTTCAGGAAGCTCAAGTTTATATGCCACTGGGCCAATCCGTTCAAGGATTTTGAAAGGTCCAATGTACCGAGGGTTAAGCTTTCCTCGTTTTCCGAATCGGATGACACCTTTACGAGGTGACACTTTTAACATAACACGATCTCCAACTTGAAATTCTAAAGGCTTTCGTCTTATATTGGCATAACTTCTCTGCCGGTCTCTTGCAGCTTGCAAGCGTTGTCGAATTTGCACTATCTTTTTAGTGGTTTCATGGATTATTTCTGGTCCCGTAAGTTGAACATCTCCAACTTCGGCCCAGCAAACAGGTGATCTGCACTTTCGACCATAAAGTGCCTCAAATGGTGCTGCCTTAATACTGGCATGGTAACTGTTATTGTAAGAAAATTCTACTAATGGTAAGTGTTTTTCCCATCCTTTTCCAAAATCTATAACACAGGCTCGAAGCATGTCTTCAAGTGTTTGGATGGTCCTTTCACTTTGCCCATCAGTTTCAGGATGATATGCCGTACTCATGTCTAATTGAGTACCCAAAGCACTTTGTAATGATTGCCAGAATCTGGATGTGAAATGACTGTCACGATCCGAGATGATAGATATTGGCACTCTATGCCGGGAGACTATTTCTTTGATGTATAACCTTGTAAGGGTTTCCATACTATCTGTTTCTCGGGTAGGGATGAAATGTGCAGATTTGGTGAGGCGATTGACAATGACCCAGATCGTGTCATGTTCGTTGGAGGTTTTGGATAGTTTTGTGATGAAATCCATTGTTATTCTCTCCCACTTCCACATAGGAATCTCCGGTTGTACCAGTAAGCCGGATGGCTTCTGACATTCTGCTTTAACTCTAGAGCATGTTAAACATTTGCCAACATATTCAGCGATGATTGCCTTCATGTTAGGCCACCAATAGAGTTTCTTTAGATCCTGATACATCTTGTCAGAACCTGGGTGAATGGAATACTTCGATTTATAGGACTCATGCATGATCAAGTCTCTCAGATTACCAAAGAGTGGTAACCAACTTCGATTCTTAATACAACGAGTTCCATCAGGACGTATTTCAAATGATTTGTCCATTCCTCGTAAGTTTTCAGCCTTGATGTTTTCTTCTTTGAGTGCTTTAGTTTGAGCTTTGAGAATTTGTGAGGGTAATTTTAGATGAATGGTCATAACTAATGATCTAACTCGGAGTGGTTTGATTTGTTCCTTCTGGCTTAAGGCATCTGCTACGACATTTGCCTTTCCAGGATGATAGCTAATTTCACAATCGTAATCTGCAAGCAATTCTAGCCAACGACGTTGTCTCATGTTCAATTCTTTCTGATCAAGGATGTGCTGAAGACTTTTATGATCAGTGAACACAGTACATTTGGTGCCATAAAAATAGTGTCTCCAAATTTTAATAGTGAACACTACTGCTCCTAATTCGAGATCATGAGTGGTATAGTTTTCTTCATTAGGCTTAAGTTGTCGGGATGCATATGCAATAACCTTCTCTCTTTGCATTAACACCGCTTCTGGACCTTGATGGGATGCATCACAGTAAACAACAAAATTGTCATTTCCTTCTAGTAATGCTAAGATTGGAGCTTCACATAGCTTCTGTTTAAGCAGTTGAAAAGCTATCTCCTTGTTCTTTTGCCTTCAATATACTCTTGTTCTTCTGGGTTAGTTATCAAAGACTTTGCAATCTTCGAGAAATCTTTGATAAACCTCCATAATAACCGCGAGTCCTAGCATTGACGTATTTCTTTGGGGTTAGTAGTGAAGATTCCAATTCTTAACTGGCATCAATCTGGCGGGGTCAACATGAAGTCCTTGACTATCAATTAAGTGTCCAAGAAATTGCATGATACGAATCCAAAAATCAAACTTAGAGAACTTGGCATAAAACTTCTCTTTCTTGAGTAATTCTAGGATTATTCTTAGATGATTTGCGTGCTCTTCTTTGTTACGAGAGTAGATAAGAATATCATCGATGAACACTATCATAAATTTATCCAAGTATGGTTTACACACACGATTCATGAGATCCATGAATACAGCAGGTGCGTTAGTTAAACCAAATGACATAACTTGAAATTCATAGTGTTCGTATCGTGTTCTGAAAGCAGTCTTGGGAATATCTTCATCCCTGACTCTCATTTGATGATAGCCTGATCTTAAGTCAATCTTCGAGTAGATACTCGAACCTTAAAATTGGTCAAATAAGTCATCGATCCTGGGTAATGGGTAACGATTCTTTATGGTATGTTTATTCAAATCCCGGTAATCGATACACATTCTGAAAGATTCGTCTTTCTTTTTGACAAATAAAAAAGAGCTCCCTGACCAGGGTGAATACTTGGTCGGTATAAAACCTACGGTCTGCTAACTCCTCAAAGTTGGTAATATTCCTGCATTTCTGAAGGGAGCTAATCTAAAAAGTGCTTTGGGCTACAGTGCCTCCGGAATTAGATCGATTTTAGAATTCTACTTGGCGAACGGGAGGAAGGCCAGGTAGATCTTTAGAAAAAACTTCTAGAAATTCTCTGACTACTGGGAATATCTTCTAGTCTTTTCTCGTCTGACTTCTTTTTCCATACTGGAGTATGAAAACTGTGACAACCTCAAGATATATATCTTACGGTTTTTTATACAGGACATGAGACCGGTCATTGTTTTACTTGGTCACTCTCGGATGAAACAAGTATCAAAACCATTGATTGGGATGTGGATGACCTTCTCGTCACAAATAATTTTAGCATGATACTTGGATAACCAATCCATACCAATGACGACGTGAAAAACTACCAAGTTGATTGGCATAAAGATCAATTTTCGAAAGGATGGTTTTAACAAAGTCAGAGTTCACCCTGAATAATGTGTTATCTTACTAAGTTTTGCGTCACCATTTCGATATTGTAAAAGGTATCTATGTAATGGGGGTGGTAATATTTGCTTAGAGGCAAGAGATATGGATACAAAGCTTTTATCGGCTCCAGAATCAAATAATACTCTAGCTAGATGTTAATTTAGAAGGAACATACCCGTGACTACGTTAGGGTCTTGGTGAGCATTCTTATCCCTCAACTTGTAGGCTCTTCCTTGGACATTGTTGTTGGTGGTCTTTCAGCACTGATTTGCATAATGCCCTTTCTCTCCACAGGCATGACAAGTAACTGTCACTGGTAGCAGATTACTTCCAGTGGCTGGCCCTTTGTTTCTGCAGTTCTTGGTCAGATGGCCTACCTTGTTACAAGTATTACACTTAACAGTGCAAGGTCCTGTGTGATGCAGAGTGCATTTCTTACACAAGGGACGGTTTCTAATATACCCATTGGTTTCAGTTGGGGGTACAACAATAAGACCTGGAAGGTTTCCTGTCTTCTGTGTGTTGTGGTTTGTTGATTAATGTAGTGGTTGTGTGTGAGTTTACGTTTGTTGTTGATGTTGTTGAAAGTTCTTATTGTTCGTCAAACTTTTAGTTTGTGATCACTTGATACTTGGCATCGGAAGTTGCTTTGTTACCTGATCCATTAGCCTTTGGGCTATGTTAATGGCTTCCTCTAGAGTTTGAGGTTTAGAGGCGGTAACATTCCCTTCAATACTTCGAGGCAATCCCCCGATGAAAACTTCCATCATTTTCTCAGAATCTGGCACCATAGTGGGACATAAGGTTGCCAATTCCTGGAATCTTCTCACATATGCCTTGAGATCATTCCCCTTCATAGTCAGATGGTAAAATTCGTCTTCCATCTTCTGGACCTCAGTTCGGGGACAATACTTCTTTATCAACAGCTTCTTGAATTCAACCCAAGTAATCTTGTAAGCTTCTTCTATCCCAATAGGTTGGGCAAAAGAATTCCACCAGGATAGAGCTTCTTTAGTTAAAGTACCAGTAGCAAACTTTACCTTGCAGTCTTCGGTACAGTTGCTATGGGAAAACACTGATTCAGTTCGCTCAAACCAGCGGATAAGTCCGACAGCTCCTTCCGTACCTTTGAAATTGAAAGGTTGGCAGCTCATGAACTCTTTGTAGCTACACTTTCTTGCTACAGGAGCTTCTCTTTCTCCGGTGTTCCTATTGGTATTATCAGCATTTGCCATGTTAGCGGCTTGTGCTTCCAGAGCTGCGGAAACACTATCAGACATAGTTTCTTATGGCAGCCTAGCTGGCTGGTGCTCATGATTTGACGTCCTTTTGGGATTCTATCAACATAAGACAACACGTAATAAGAATGATATTACAATTCTTTCCTTAAAATGCGTAAGGTTCAAAAATAAACATGGTCACAATAGTGATCGTCAGTAGATAATTCAGATCAAATAAGTATCTAATGATTTTATTTAGAAGTCCATTGGGTATGATTCGATAATATGAAGACGGAGATGAAATATAGGGACACAAAAATGAATATGAAATGGGATCTACCCATTATATTATATCATGAACGACTCCCTCTTGGTACTGTTACAGAGTCCAAAAATTTGACAAGTTTTGTTATTATTTATACCACACATCCCGTGGCTAGGTTCTAACAAAAGCTATAACTAGTATCAAATCTAGTAGTCCGATGGTCCTTCCTGGCTGTTCTTGTGTTCATAGATTGCATTCAGAAGACTTTCTTACCTGCCTTGGTGATGACTTGGAATTTCTTCATGAATTAGTTCTAGATTACTTTGAAGCGAGCGAGGAGCAATCTGCTGTTTATCCCATTTGCTTCTTTGTGAAGTTTAGAAATTTGAGTACGAGACTCTCGAAGTTCAGCTTCCAGATTGTTAAAATCTTGTTGTATGATCACCCGGCCATTTCTGAGACCTTCTATTTTGTCTTCTATGTGCTCAATGCGGTCAAGAGAGAGTTCATCTAGGTGATTCAAAATTTCCTCAATTTTGCTCCTCTACCTTCCAGACTTGTCGTACGAAGCTTTCTCCTATCTCAAATCTTGAGGTAGGTCAAGAGTAGAGAGGATGATCCGGTCATGACCTCGTTTCTTAAGTGTCAAGAACTCCCAGGAAGAAAAGAATTCTTGAGGCTTAACATTGGATAGCATTAAAGATGGAGACATAGTAGTTGGTGGTGGAATAGGTATTCTTTAGCATAGTATGCATGCAGACCTTCATATAGGGTCATCATGAAAAAGTAAAGAGTTGGTAAGCTATTGGAAGGTTAAAAACTAAATGAGTTTAATTGATGACTAGAATAAGTTTTTTCACTGTGACGTAGGACATAGTCCGGGGAAGCCGGGATATAGTCAAGAAAGTTAGAGGAAAAAGAATCCTCAATATTAGAAGTAGGGTGGCTGGGAGAAGACATCGCTCTGTCAACAACCTAGTGGTAAATAACATAAGTTATTTATATAATAGTATAATAGTTATGTACTTTACATACTATTCCTGGAAGATGTAGTGCACTAAGGACTTCTTGGATGGAAAAAAAAATAATTATAGCTTAAGGGTTTGCAACCTTGTTCTCTATAACCGTGGCTCTTGATACCAATCTATAACACCCCTATTTTTGACATATAGTAGCGAAAGCTAATCTGGGATATTATTTCATAGTTTAACCGTCTTAATCATAGAAAACGACTCAATAGCAGACTTTTTAAAAGATAAGTTATCATTCATTATTTCATACAAGTTTTATACAAATAGAGCCCAAAAAATCTATATGAAAACATAGAAGTTTGCATGATAACAGTTTACCATCTTCAAGTCCTTTGCCACTCCGTGCCATAAAGGAGCTCAGTTACTTGAGATAAACATTCTAAAAAGGTCACAGAGCAATGGTTGATCATATTCATATTTAGGTAAACTGTTTGAATACAAGTTCAATAGTGGTTTCGTTGTTTATACACCCATAAGTGTAATAATTGCAATGATATAAGTATTATAGACAAAACATATTGATTGCCCTAAGCTCGATGCACCGAGACCATGAGATAACAATAATCACAATAAGTTTTGGCCCAAGCCGGTCATTTGCAAACACCCCGATAGTTTTCAAATGAATACGTATGGTTACCAGAAAGTATAGTAACCGCCGAAAAGTAATTACGGTTCAGGATAGTAGGGTCTTAAAATGGCAAAAGTAAGGACTAGGCAATAATATATCAGATTAGCAACAGTGGAAAAATACTCGTCATTTCATGTTTATAGCATGTATCCCCCTCTCAGTTATGAAGAACATTAGAAGATTTAAAAATGCGAAGCTATGAACACACAGTTAACAAGGTAAAATCTGATCACTGTTCGAGCCATCATAATTCAGAGGTCATGTAGTAAACGTTTGAGGAGCCAAAACACTTTAAATCGTAAATCCAACAAACTCGTCAAAACGTATACCCAAATGAAACTCCTTACATGAAGCTCCATAGTAACGTGATACAATAAGATTTTAAGTTTCTTTAAAAGTTAGTCGATGATAAATTACGTTAAATATATAATGTAATTGATTTATAATGCTTTTCGAATCGATGATTAATAACGATTAATGTTCGGTTTTAATAAATTTGGGTTTATAAATTAATATATATGTTTAAATTCATAGAAAAATATATTTTTATGTTTCATGGCCTTGCAAAAATAGCAATATATACCCTTGGTTTATAAACTTTTACAAGTTTAGTCCTTTATATATAAAGTATATATAATTTAAACCTTTAACTTTAGAACTTGGCAAGATAGGTCCTTATAGTTTATAACTTAGAATAATGAACCTTTTCAGCCTCCCTTTAGTTATAAAATTTTAGAAAGTTACGATATATACCTTTAGCATGGAATACTTTTGCAAAACAAGTCCAAAAAGCCATGCAAGCTTATTTTAGGATTCCAAATGATATTTGTTGGTTATAGATTACTAGAATAAGCTAAAATAAGATGTTCTAACATAATAAAAGTTTAGAAAAAGGATTCGTTAGCTAGAAAATCACACAACGGTCATTTTTAGGGTTTTAATAAAAAAACACATGGGTTTGAGGATTCAAGGCTTCAAACAAGAGTTTATATATGATCTTAAGAGTATTATAACAATATCTAATACATATTATAAGCTTATTGAACAAGATTTTGAGCTTACTTGAGCTAAAAGATCAAATTGGGTTATCAGGTTTTGTACGCCTAGTAACCGACTGTCAAGGTTCCCTTTTCTTGATTCTTGCTTCTATTCTAACTTAGGTGACTTCACTTGATCCTCTTGTTTAACTTAGACTCCATTTGATGTATGATGAAAATTTGAGGTGGATTGAAGAGTGTCGTGTGGTTTCGGCTATATAATAGTGGCTAACCACTTATGCCCAAGTTTATTGTTTGATTTAGTGTCAAGGATCATTAGGTGATTTGAGTGAGATCAAGTAGGATGAGTCTTGAGAGCTAGGAGTGTAGATTTGAATGTGAGGAAGGGTTGTTGGGGAGTTCGTCGGCTACAAGGAGGAATTTTTTAACTTGGTGGCCAAGGGAGGTGATGGAGGTGCTTGGTAGGCTACTTGGTGATGTGGTGGTGATGTCATAGAGGTGCTTGAGGTGCTAGGGTGCTAGCTTAGGTTTAAAATGGGTCAAAATGAAAGAAAAAGGGGTGACGGGTTGGTTTGATTTCGGGTTAGGGTTTTAGGGTTTTAATTCATGTTAGGGTTAGGGTTTAAGATAGTTTAGGGTTTAGGATTAGTGTTAGGATTAAGGTTTAGGGTTTAGGATTAAGGTTTAGGGCTTAGTTTTAAGGTTTAGGGTTTTGTTTTAGGTTTAAAGTGAAATTAGGGTTTTAGGGTTTCGTTTAGGGTTTAGGGTTTTAGATTAGAGTTTTAGGACGAATTAGGGTTTAGATTTAGGGTTTAGAAGTCATGCATTAAGTGCTTGTACCTTGTGCTAAAGTGGTGGTAAAGTTTAAACATGATTTAGGAGCTTAAATGACCTAATTAGGTTTTAGGCATGATTAGCTTGTACATTGTGCTTTAGAAAGTTGTAACTTGATTCAGGAGGGAAAAGATATTCAAATGTTGTGTATTGATACTTGTACACATGCTTTAAAGGCTTGCACATTCATTTTATATGTATACATTACATATAATTAGGGTTTTAATGTAAACGTTAACGTTTAATGCTTGTTTTGAAATAACATTTTGAAAAGTACGTTAAATAGATAATGTACTTGGTAAAAATGATATTAAGATATAGACTTGACATATTAGGATGTTTATATGATATAAACATAGATAGAGATGGCATTGGTAGAGGTTGCGTGAGCTCGTTTACTTTAGAGATGCAAGTTACGTTGCATAATGAGATAAAGCAAAAAATTTCCTTGTAAAAAGGTGGTATATAAAGTGCATCTAATTTAATAGATGGATATTACAGTGCATCTAATTTAATAGATGGATATTTACATTGATGAAAATTACGGGTTGTTATAAGGGGGCAGACGACACAAGGGGAAAAAGGAAGGGACCAAAGTTACTAATTTTTTGAATCTTTTTGCAAGTAGAAAAAACCTAGATTTTTAGGAAAATGCATGTGCATGTAAAAATGATTTATACGAAGATTAATGCGATACGTAAAAATTAAAAATGTGCGGCATCAAGGATAAAAATAAAGTAGAATTAAAATCATGCTCGTTAACTCAAAACATTATAGTCGTAAAAAGATTATGCTTTTTCAAAAGCCGGAACGCGTCCAGTGTTGTTTTTCAGTTATACACGGGATAACTTCTTGTTTCCATGCAAATTGACTACGTACTTCACAAAGATGAAATTAATGCAAGTTAGTAATAAAATAATTTATGTTTATAGATAATTATTTAGTCCGAAATTTCCGGTTGTCACAGACTCTTCTTGCTAAGAAAATTTCGTCCTGAAATTTAGTTTGTGTTATCCAATGATTAGGTGATGGGTTAAAGTCCTTTTAGAACTAATCGGCATGTTTTTAGGTGATGGGTCACGAGATGACGTAGGTGTTTCAAAAGTATGAGGCGAGTGTTCAAGCTTGGGGTTAAATAGTAAGGCAATTAGTGAGACTGGCAGACTGTGACAAGTTTAATGTTATATAAAATGGTATTTTATAAAGTCATGAAAATTTTAACGACCATTGTATAACTTACAATGTCTAGTAAAATTTTTAGTATTGATTCATAAATCATTCAAGTGAATGAGCATGTAGGACAGTTCAGTGATTATGTGCACGGAAGACTTATGATGCAACGAAATGTTTATGATGCAATGCTTATGCACACTCAAAAAAAATGTTTGCTTTTTAACCGTGTTTGTATAAAATTGATTTAAACATAACTCTAATATAACAGACCCCAATATAGCATGATATATTCTAAGTTTGAACAAGGTGATCAAGCTTTGTTAAACTTAGGTCTAATGATACAACACTTGGCTTAGTTATACTAGTGATATGTCCAGTGCTTTTAAAAGTTGTTTTCATGTTTCGGTTATAGTCTAGGCCTAAAGATGCAACCTAATTCTCTATAACCCTGGCTCTGAATACCAATCTGTTACACCCCCAAAATATGTAGCAGCGAAATAGGTAACCAGGGGCGTGACTTTATAATATACATAACACAAGGTATGAGAGAACGACCACTAAATGGACGTTTTAAAAAGTTGATCATTTGTTACATTAAAATAAACTAAGTTTTCAATCAAATACATTTGATAGATTCAACACAAAGTAATAAATTGTTCGAAAGATAGACAAATGATCAAAGTAATGCTAGAAAAAAACTCTCGAGATGCAACTCCAAATGCTAGCCATTCAATCAAGGACCTAAGAAAAACATGCTAAAATGTCAACATAAAGTTGGTGAGTTCATAGGTTTAAGTAAGGTATTTATGAGAACCAAAAGAGTTTAGTGACTACTGCTTCACGCATAGTATCATAAAAAGTATTTAGCAATCAGTGACGTTTAATAAAAGTAATGTGAACCACAATGTTTCCGAGTGTGTGTGACTTTTGTAACACATACAATTTCACAATAGTATTTACAATATTGCCCTAAGCTCATGATACCAAAGCCTTAACGTGTTGTGTAAATCCTAGTCTTTTAGATTCGTCTCAAAATCTGATGTTTTGCCAAAACACCCAAGTACTACCTCAAATGAAATGCACCCGCTGGCCAATGTACTCATCTAAAATTTTAGGTGGGGGTGTCAACCCTAATAGATCTATTAACAACATTCGTGCTTGCATGAAGTAATTAACGGTTTAAAGAAACTTAGGCAATACGTAGAAGTTTAAAGTACTTGTATCCATAGTAAAAGCAACCAACATATTCGTAAAAGCTTAAAGTACTTGTATCCATAAGTAAAACGAGTGTGAAATCAATCATGCAAACGAGTTTGTAAACAAGCATATAAACGAGTTTAATTTACGAGCATGTATTCTCCCCTAAAATAGTTTAAAACAAGTAAAATAGGGGCTATGGGACTTACAAAGCCTTGAAAAGTAATCTCATTGTTGTAAAATAAACGAGCATGTTCCTCACCCCGAGATTTATAAAGTAATAAAAAAACGAGTAAAACGTTAGGCTAGAAACTCACCTTTAGCAAAGTGATTGAGACAAGAGAAATCAACGAAAGAAGAACGAGCATGAAAGTCCTAAACGCGACCTAAATGAAAATTGACGCGTTTTAATGCAAAGAAGAGTAAAATGATGTGTATGCTATTGTTAGAAGGTTTGTATCACCCGCACGTGTTCGTGTCTAGTTTAATTAGTTAAAACGCAATTTTGTAAAAATATAAGGTTTTTAATTAAGTTTCGACACTTAAACCGAAAGTTACTATTTTTAGAAAGTTTGAAATCTCGGCCTTCATTCAATGTCTAATTATATCCGTTAAGATTATATTTCGCCTAAACACACTATGTGACCTTGTTAAGAATAAGGAAGGTGTTTATTATTAAATAGAATTGGTCATTGTAAAGTTTATAGTTTAAATACTAATTATATTGTAATAATGTTTTTCTTGGTCAAACTTAAGTAATATTAACCAATGTTTGACTAAAGTAGAAAAAATAGATAGGATAAGTCAATACGTATAAATACCCATTTAGTAGGGGTGAGAAAAGTTCTATGTAGAACACTATCTAATCAAAGAACAATCCACTTCATCTCAACCATCCATTTTATTTCCATCTAATGGTTTAGATTAATTTTTATTTTTATTTAATTAAAAAACCCACTTTCATCCTATTTTTTTAAAATTAAATATCTCACAAAAGTTTTAATCGTTACCAAAACGAAATACCATGCGCGCGATTTAAATAATCTTTCTATAGAGGGGCACTTCTATATACTTTCGAAGAAAATTTTTTTTCGAGTATATTTTTGTAATTCAGTCTGAAAAAATACATGTGATTTTACGAATCACATGTGATTTTGATACAAATCACATGTGATTTTTTTCAGACGGTGAATGAAAAAAAAATTCGGAAAAAAAGTTTCGTCGAAAGTTATATAGAAGTGCACTCATTATAGAAAGATAAAAAATACTCGTTTTTCTCTTGATTCTTCGTCGAAACTTTTTTCAGATGTTTTTCCAATCACGATGGAAAAAATAGCATGTGATTTGTGATACAAATCACATGTGATTTTTTCAGACGTTACTGAAAAAAAAAATCGAAAAAAAAGTCGTCGAAAGTATATAGAAGTGCCCCTTTATAAAAAGATAAAAAAAAATACTCGTCGTGATACTTTTGACGATCTTTTTTTCCCATTTTTTTTCAATCACGTCTGAAAAAATCACATGTGATTTGTATCACAATCACATGTGATTTCTTAAAATCACATGTGATTTTTTCAGACGTGATTGAAAAAAAAAAAATTAAGTTCGTCAAAAGTATATAAAAGTGCCCCTTTATAGAAAGATAAAAAAATACTCGTCGCGATGGTGTATTTTTGGTCGTTTAACGATTTATCATTTGCTAGATATTTGAGTTTTAAGAAAAAGATGGAAAGTGGGTTTTTTTATTATGATGAAAAAATGAGTGGTTAGGATTCACTCATTTGTTCTTTAAGATGACCATGTTCTTTATGGATCTCACCTCTAGTAGGGGTATTTATACAAGTTTTTACATTTTGTAATAACTTCTCCTAACCTCCTTTTTATTTTTCCTTTGAATGAAAACTTTGAAAATGATGGAAAATACTCTCTAGCTCGTCTCTCTTATTCACACAACTTTCGAATGATACTATAGTGTAAACATGACATATAACAAGTGGTATCTATCGCCGGGAGAGATCTAGTTTGTGTTTTTGTGCATCAAATCGAGCTTAAGTGTGTGATTTTTCAATCTCGGAGCTTTCGGAACTAAAAAAACGTGTAAGTTTCGTATAAGTTGGATATTAGATTTACTGTTTGACGTGATTTTGATCCTAAAATGCAATTAATAACTTTCGGAAACGTCAAATGTGGATTTAATAGCTAGTATACGAAAATTAACTACAAAATAACTCAAAAGTTTTATTGTGAAAATAGGTCTAACTCCAAGGGGGAGTTAATGAAATAAAGTTTGGACTGTCAAAGTTTACAAAAGATAAGTAGAAGGTCTGAAATTGCCAAAATGCAAAAGTTATTTTCGTAAGGGCTGTTAAGATTATAAAAGTAAGTAGAGGGACTGAAAATGTCAACAATGCAAAGTTATTTTCGTACGTATAAAACCAAAGGTTTCATACGCAACCTCATCGCTTTCGTATGCAACACAAATAGCTTTCGTAAATTCTTTCACTGTTTGAGCTTTCGTAACTATGAAATACAACGATCCAAATCGTTCTTTCAATTCTTAGTAATAAACCAACGTAAGAAATGAGATTCTATTCAATTCCTTTTGTGTTTAATTGCATTAATTAACTGTTACATAGGTTTCGTATAGATCTAGGGTTTCATAAAAATGAAAGTGTTTGGAATGAGAAATTGATTGAGGCAAAATGTTCTTCAGTGTCCTAGATAATGATTTGTGCTGGTAGATCATTGAAAATACCATGAATGAACCACTAATCAAGAGGTTTCGTAACCATGATTGTTTCGTAAACATGAACTTAAAGCTTTTGGACATACAACTGGACTTAAATTGTGAATAAGATGATAATACTAGGCTAAAAGTTATGACAAATCCCTCAGTTTATCATTTGAATTATCAAGTATGGCTTATGAAAGTATTGAGTTCTGGTTACGGTTTTGTAAATTTCAAAAGTGGTTTCGTAAATGATAATTGGGCTATTAAATGGGTTTCGTAAATGTTAATGGGCCAAACTAAAAGGTTTCATAAATGATTTTTATTGGGCTAAATAAATGGGTTTTATAACACTATAATGGGCTTTTAATGTGGGTTTCGGATATCCGTTATGGGTTTCGGAAATTTACTTAAATGGGCTAAAAAATTTAAGATTACCCAAATGGGCTTAATTGTTAATCAAATGGCATTTTACAAAAACCAATAATTAATTTTGTTATAAACTCATATTTTTATATTGATAAATGGGGAAAATGGTGAAGATTGTGTCAAGTTATGACCGTTTTCTGAATTTAACAAAATGAGGACTGAGCAATCTACTAACCATCTAAATATCGTATATAAGAATATGTTTTTGTTAACTAAATTTTTCATTCAGTGATCAAAATTCAAATGAGTTGAGAAAATGAAGGAATGACTGTGATTTCAAATGTCTGTGATCATGTTTTCATGTTTCAACAAAGGCAAATACAAAAGTTTTGAAAACGAATGTTTCTAAAACCGTTCAAAATGGTTTATGACTGTCTTTTGAATGCAATTGGGTAAATGGTCTAAGTCATGTCCGGTTTTGACCGTTTTCTGCACTGAACAGAATGAGGAGTGAGTGACTTAGTGACCATCTAGTTGTTGTTTCACGAGATTGGTTGTATAATCATATTTTTCAAACATCTTTGAAAAACTTGTGATTTTGGAAATTTTATCTCAATTTTTCAATCAAAAAGCTATACTTGTGTGTCAAAAAGTGGTACTCTTTTACTGAAAAGTTTTTTGTGAGAATATAAAGTTATACTCTTTGATTTATTAAAACATCAATGGTTGTCACTACACCTGTTTTTTTGCCAAATTGGTGTTTTTCAAAATCAGAGTATATCTTTATTATTCTTGAAAGAGTATCATTTCACAAATGTTTTTTGGTGAGGAAACTCAAAATGAAAGAGAGATAAAATCCAAACGCGAAAAAGCAAATCCAAGTATGCTCGAAAAAGAAATGACAGAGCATACAAAATGAGACAAAAGAATAATTCGAATAAAGCGTATGGCATGTGCCCGAAAAAGCAAGAAGTGACACATGAGAAAGAAAATTATCAGGATGTGCTAAAAAAGAATTGACAGAGCATATAAAAACAGACACGGTGGAAAGAGATAAAAATGTTATATAAATGTGTATTTCATAATCTTATCTCATTTTACTAATCACTTCATCTCATCATAGAGTAATTGTCTTGGCTCAACAACAACAACAACAACAACAAATCATTATAGCTGCTCAACTCGTCCCCAAATTTCAAGGCATTAGGAGATGTAATAACTATGATGTACTGCAAAACATACCATGCTCACCCGAATGCAAGATTGTGGGACAGATTCTACTTGATCATCCTTTGAGCTATGCTCTCACTGCGACTGCAGATGTTCCAGTTGTGTACTTACAACAGTTTTGGAAGACAGTCAGCAAGGCTCCAAATACAAAAGACATTATCAAGTTCAACCTGAACAGTCAAGAGATTGTTTACACTGTGGATATGTTCAGATCTACTCTTCAAATGCCAGTGGAAACAACTACAAATCCATTTATTGCACCAGCAACAATGAAGTTTATTCAACCATTCATGCAGATCGTTGGATATTAAGGAGTTGTTGATAAAGTGAGTGCTTTTTACACAAAGTTTCTTGCTCAACCGTGGCAGACCATGTTCAAGGTGTTCAACCGTTGTCTAACTACAAGAACATCTGGGCATGATCAAACAAAAATCAACATACATTAGATTTTTCATGTTGTAGTCAACAGTGTCCATGTTGACTTTGCTGCTCTTCTATGGTGGGACTTTCTTAAATGCATATGTAACAAGCCGAGTTTTAGGCTGACGATTATCCCGAGCTGTTATTTATTAATTACGAATGAGTTGGAATAATCGTTTTTCGTTTTGGGCGATTTGATAAAAATCATTATTTTTGACTATTTTGCAAGCCGTGTTTCAAATTTCTATTCGTTTGAGCGTTTGAAAAAATTATAAAATTTCATATTTTTGCTCTGAGAGCGAAACTATATTTATTTTTGGTGTTATATGGCTTTTCCCGTGTTTTTGTAAAAACCGTGTCTAAAGTCGTGACTTACGTGAGTTAACATTTCATTAAATGTTTTAAACTAAGTAAAGTTTGACGGAATAAAAATATTTATGAAATTTATTAAACCCGAGCCTTGGTCGGTTATAAGCTCGAAACAAACACCCTTTGTATTAACTTTGAAAGACTATGGAGGAGGAGGGACTGTTTGCGTTAAAAGTTCAAACTTAATCCCTATATAAACAAACAAATGCACCCATTTTATACTTTACAAGAATCACCATCTTCTCTCCTTTGCCCTCTCCATATCCGACGAGCACCATAAGCCACCCAAAACCCAACAAAAATCGACATGCATTACGATCCATATACAAAATATTAATCCTTACGATAACCTAAACGTATCCCACTAAAAAGTTTCGACATGCAACAAGTATTTTACTAGATTTAATTTGGTTCGAGTT
The DNA here is from genome assembly GCA_026074375.1 of Tanacetum coccineum. NCBI lineage: Eukaryota > Viridiplantae > Streptophyta > Magnoliopsida > Asterales > Asteraceae > Tanacetum > Tanacetum coccineum. Next base: position 22,217 of record BQNB010033059.1, on the reverse strand, counting down.
CTTGTCGAAATGGGTTAAAAATGGTGTTTATTGATGATAAATTAGTATTCTTGCAAGTGGGTTTCGAATAAAAAGTTTGGTTTGGTGTTTTGGGTTTTGCGTCCGAGTTCGAACCAAAAAGAGGGGAAGCCGAAACAATTTTCATGTTGATTGTAAGTATTCTATTTACGTTGTCGTAATGTTATTTTTATTTATGTATTGCGTTTATATGATATATGCTATTGATTCAAGTGCGAAATATATTAAACGCGTGTTTGGTTATTGAGTGAAGTTTAATGATTTTTTCATATAGAAATAGGCTAGTCGAAGTTATTTTGATAGATATTGGAAGCCAAAAATGTTGTTTAAATGGATTTCGTACTCGCCATTTTCGAGCAGAAAGTTTGGCTCGGATTTCGAGGGTCGAAAAATTATAAAATTTGATTTTGGTTTAGAAAATATGATAGAGTGTATTTTTACGATCGTTTCGGTATAAAGTGGGTCTCGTAACTCTTAAAAACGAAGATTTTACGGCCCATTAAAGTTTGGAAAATTTAATTATTTTCAATCAGCTATTAGACATTTTTCAAAGCTGCGCAAAATTTTAAACGGACGTTTTGAGCACTTTCGAGCCCGTTTTAGCCATCCGACGAAGCACGGAAGTTGTCCGGAATATCGTTTTACTTTGCCGCGAGGCTTGTTAGTCTTAAAAATGCATAATAATGGGTCAAAAGCTTGAAGGTAAAATTATGCGTTATATTAAAAAGATGTTAGGTGCTGCAGAATTCTTGCAGGGGCAAAATCGTCATTTTTTGATGGGTTTCAGGTCTCGGCTAAAACTAAAAAGTTGTCTAAAATGTCGTTTTACATTAAATTGCTTTAGAGTCCGAGTCGTGAAAATGTGATTTAGCGGGTCGTTTTGGACGGATCAGATTCAAGGAAAAATATATATAATAAAAAGTCAAAGTAGAAGTCAAACGTAGACTTAACGCGCCGTTTAAATTGTCAAAAGATAATATGGGTTAGTAAAAATAGTAACAACTATTATTTTATTGATAATGATATTTTTGGAATAACGATTGCATTTAAAGGTGGCGTTTCGAAAAATAAAATTAGAAATTTGTGGGTAAATAAGGTAACTCATTTATTATGTTGTACCTTTGTTGGTTCGGTCAAAATGAATATTTTGTGTACGCACTTGGAGATCAATGATTAATTATTCAGTGTTATATATATATATATATATTAATATATTTATATATATATATATATATTTTAGGGATCCGGTGTGAAAAAAAATATAATGAGATAGATTATATGAAAGATTTCTTGCCACAACATTTGTAATAGGAGAGAGAATTTTAATGGGAGTTGGCCATTTATTTTTCTAGGTACATCTTAAATGTGGGGTTGTGTTTTCTTTTTATCCTTCACTTATTTTATGTTTTCTTCTTATTTGATAATATCTCATATACTACTATACTTATATTTATATTTATTATATATATATATTATATGTATTTATATTATATATGTATTTAAATATATACTATATATATGTATATATATATTATATAAATATATATATGTGGGTTCGTCATAATGAATATTTTGTGTCGCACTTGGAGATATCATGGACATATAATTATATCAGTGATATTTATATATATATATTTTTATATATATATATATATATTTTTATTTTTATATATAAGTATATTAGGGATCCGGCTGAGAAAAAAAAACTATAATGAGAAGATATAAGAAAGATTTATAGCACACATTTCTTATTGGCTGAGAGAATTTTAATGGTGTTGCAGGGTCGCGCGGCTCGGAGCCATCTATTTTTGTAGGTACTTCTATAAATGTGTGGTTGTGTTTTTTCTTATCATTCTTTTTTTATGTTTTCTTCTTTTTTGATCATAACTCTATATATATATAATACTATTATATATATTATATTTATGTATATATATATATATATATATTATATATAATTATGTATTATATTATATATATATTATGTATGTATATATTTATATATTTATCATATTGTATATATTATATATATATATATATATATATATTTAATTATATATTTTGGTTAAAAAAATTTTTTTTAGATATATTATATTATATATGTATAATCGTATGTATATATATATTATATATATATATATTATATGTATATATATTATATGTATATATATTATATGTATATATATTATATGTATATATATTATATGTATATATATATGGCGAATTTTAATGGGAGAGGCATCCATTTTTGTAGGTCATCTTAAATGTGTGGTGTGGTTTATTCTTATCACTTCTTATTTTAGTTTTCTTCTTATTTGTCTTAAACTCTATTATATTAATTTATCATTTTATTTGTATATACTTATGTTTATTACATTTTGTATTACTATGTATTTACCATATGTATACTAACATATGTTATAATACATCTGTATTATACATATTAGATCTGTAATATTTAGTTGTATATATATAGCATATGCTTTATATATACTGTATAAATATCTATGATAAATTATATTATGTATAATTATATATGGTACTACATATATATATATATAAATTTTTTTATAGTCATACTATATATATACATATATAAATGCTATATATATATGTATATTTATACATGTATATATATATAATATATTTATATCTATATATATACGAAAAAAGTAACTTCCAAAAAATAAAAAGTTTTCGAAAATAGAAAGTTTTCAATAAAGTGATACGACATATATTTGAAAGAAAATTAGTATCTAAAGTATACTAAGAGTTAAAATCTAGGACACGCAAGTGGATTTCTCATCGCATGTGTAATTTATACGATTTTTTTCGTTGCGATGTACGCATCGTTCGATCGTACTTTATTATGTGGTAACCGAGCGACATAATTATAGGTCGCGGTCGAGTTCATTGACGAGACGCTTCGTGATTGATATTTTATTGATCGTGGTCTTCGATCAAGATGAGTTTATTACCTCGCTTTTGAATTATTTTTGAATGTTTTATAAACCAGCAAGGGGGGTACATGCATGTTTTGAAAAGTGAACACAAGTTGTTTTTATACGCACTTGTTGTTATTGTTTGAAAAGTAGAACACAAGTAGTTTTATACGTACTTGTTGTTGCTTGTTTTATTAATTAAACATAAGCAGTTTAATACGTGTTTGATGTTGTTTGTTTGCGAAAATGGAACGCAAGTGTTTTTTATATGATAATATAATTTCATTGCCATGAGTATATGCCTTTTGCTGTGTGACCGTTAATTACCGAGGAGGTAAACGCTGAATGCATTAAATATATCTATTGGGTTTGACAACCCTGTCCGGGGTCTGAATCGGATGGTGAACACCCTGTAACGGACATTTTGTATTGAGACTAGGGGTGGTGGCATACTTCCCGGTCAGTATTTAATCCTAATTGATAAATGTGTTAAGGTTCGGCGCACGGGCTCATGAAAGTTGGAAATGTGGTGTGGCTTGCCTAGCTAGCAAGTCATACATGATTTTGTGGAACCAATATGTGTTCTAATTGTTACTTGAAAACTCTATGAATTCACTCAACGTTTTGTTGACATTTTTAAGCATGTATCTCAGGGTTAGGTGCTTGTGATGACTTGGATGGGACAAAACGCGGATATCAAGGATCGGAACTCAATGAAATTTTGTGCATTCGATAAAGGAAATTTTATGAAAACGAGTCGTGATGCGACTCACTAGAAATATATTTTCTAAACTGGTTTGGGACCTTGTAACTCTGGTCTTTTTAAATAAATCGAATGTGATTTTGTTTATAAACGTCTCTTTTGAAGTCGTTTACTGTGACTCGTGTGCATGTATTATGAAGTTGCTCCCCAAAGTGGTTAATCCGCTGCATTGTAAATTTGGCGGTGTTACAGCGTATTACAAAAGAAAGATGTTATTCAGTATCCTCGTTTCACAAAGCTGATCATTGCTGAAAAATTTGATTCCATTCCTCCGAGACTTGAAGAGGATTATCATTCCATTAAAGATGATATTCTGTTGGAGAGTGTTTACACTACGGGGAATGTGATAGTTTGAGGAATGTTGATTCTGGATGAGTTTATTATTGATGACATCCGTGCCACCGAGGAGTATAAGGATTATATGAAGGTGTTTGTCGGGGTATACGTTCCAATGATTCAACCACAACCAGTTGTATCTACCGAAGGAACGCATAGGACTACACCTAGCGCCCATAGGTCACCTACCTTTACTACTGGTATTGCTTTGAACAAGAAGAGGAAGCAAGTTGTTAGGGAAACAAGTTCACCAAGGAAATCACTCAAAGTTACCATCAGACAAAAGAAGCAAAGTACAACTTCAATTTCACCTCCAGGTGATGATCGAGAAAGGGATGATATGGCCGAGGCAACCCTTCTAAGTCTCACTCTACACAAAACTGCTTTAGCCGCTGAAGCCAGAGAAAATATAGCTAAAGTGCAAGAGAAATTGGAGGAGGAGGAGATAGAAAAGATGTTTGAAGGTGAAGGCGATGAAGTATCTATAGGTGCTGAATTAAATGAATATCATATAAACAAATATAAACGCAGCGGGAACATGCACCTATCAACGGATCCATAGAGTCATATGATCAATCAAAATAAAAACAACGATTATTACCTCTGCAGCGTGATCGGTATAATTAAAGAACAACCTTCTCTTGTACACGATCTATCCAAGAAACCAAGTGACCAAAGTAGATCACCTCTATGAATATCCACACTAAACTTCACCGTATACCTCTTAGATGCTAGTCCTTAAACCCGTAACCTTGGCATCAAGCCTTGAATAATCTAGATTCAAGATTGAGGAACAAAATGAAAACCCTAGGTGGGAATCCTTTCTTGTGCCGTATAAATCAAAGGAGAGAGAGGGGAGAACGTTTTTGGTATGTTATTTTTAAATAATGAGGAGATATCCATAATATATTTGACTAGAAAACTTAACCTAATCCTCTCCTTGAACCCTCCTTAGGCCGACCCCTCCTTTGGGCTTTGTGGGCTTCCCATTTGCTTTCCATGTCCAGTAAACTAAGTACACTACTTAGTTATTAGAGGCCCGATATTGATCCCGCGTTACGTAGGTAATTTATACCGTAAATACAATAAACACGATATATAAAGTGGTACCTCAGTGTATAGTTGAGAGTTGACCACATAGGTCACATGTGTCTAAGGACAATATAAAATTATTTTATTATGAACATGAGCTAAGTCCAACAGCTCCCAACATGCGCACGTCATAATAATCACAATAATAACTCTCTCTCTCCTCTCTCTAGTTAGCGTCTAGCAACACGCCAATGCCCCCAGAAACATATGAGGATTTTTTCTTAAACATCATATTTTAAATGGTTTAGATATCAGTCATCCTTTGGTTACGGATACTATGTTAAACATTAGACACGGATCATGAGTCATTCTAATGCTTAACGATTCTGTTTCTCGATATAGACATTGAACTAGATTACCAAATTAATCAAGTATCATCTTAATTACATTTGGGTGCGGCCATACATACATCTGTTCAAATCATCGAGGGGCCCAGCAGTATCTAACTCTAAATCATGTGGAGGAACAAATCCTATTTTGACTACACGTGTCCGTCATGTGTTTCACATCCCTCCTGAAAATGGCCTTTATAGCAGCCTTCAACAGGTCAGCGTTGAACCATATCTAAGATTGACATTCCACACACATAAAACCTACTTGCATTTCAAGTCTGAGGATGAGAGACATAACCACTTGCGAGATTCACTATTGACGCTGATCCATGTAGTGAATACTCGTAGGTTGGGTCAGTCTAATGCTCATCCAATGAACAACATATGAGTTTGGCGGTATCATCCTTTAATATTCATACCATATGAATATGACCAAAACACTCACATCTGCCTTATTTCAATGATACTCCCGTATCATCAACTGACAATGGACGATTTAGAATAAATAAATTATTCATGGAATTAAACATGCTAATATAGAACACAATTGTATAAATGAAGACGATCATACCAGGTATATCAATTCATTGTTTAATACATCTGCTTAACGTTCCATTATCTAAATACTAAAAACAGATATACATGAGACTTCTAGCAGGTCGAAGTTCAATGTTCCTAGCATGATAAACATGTTTGGTACAAGACATTGACTTTGTAAAAAATACCAACTTAGTTGTCATCTGAGTGAACTTTGAGAATACTTGTTTCAAAACTCATAAGCAGTGAAGGTTTTGAATAATATGATAATTGTAATTTTGTATATGTGCATTCAAGTGCTAATACAATAATACTAGCATCGCCACAATACATTATATAGGTTGTTTGAAGCAAGCAGAACACCTATTTAAGACAGTCTTCTTGACAGCCTCCCAAATTGTGAAGTATTCTTATTCTTTAATGAATAGTGCAACAATGCTTTCAATCAAGCACGTCTAGTCAACAAAATTACTATTTATGATGAAATCCTGCTACGACTAGGATTGAGAATCATCTCAATCAAAATAAGCATTAGTGTATAACCTCAATACTAATCTCCTTATTAAAATATCCATAAACTATGAACATGTTTTTAGTCCTTTAAAGGCCTTTTAGAATGTTCTTTCAATAGTAGTCTAATGACTTTCACTTAGTTACTATGGTTGTAGGTTCATCTTGCATTCATGTAAGTGTTACAATTAGTCTAATACATATCATGACATGCTTAATGAAACCTTTAGCCAAGCTAAACGTTTTCATGCATGTGTTTAATCTCATCAGGTGAGATAGAACTTTCAGTCTTACTCAATGATGTGTCATGTTATGTTAGACTTATTAATCGCGTATGTTCATCCTAATAAACATATGTTCCAAGGTTATATGTTTTATTTCTTATATTTCTCAATAGAAATATTATTCCAAACTAAGGATTAAAATCTAGCTTAGGTGAAATCTCACTTCCAATATGTTGAAAACATATGAGATATAAGAAATACAAAACATGATGCTCCGACTAGCTTTAAAGTATACTAAGGAGTTATCTTTGTTTCAATCAAAATCAAATTATTGATTTAAACTTAAGATTCCAGCTCCTAGATGCATGCTCTAATCCACACTTAGATTTTTATAGCTTGCTTATTTTTTAAAGATAATTTGGATTCATAAAACCTTTTGATTACACAACGTCCTCGCAAAAGTAATCATTCAAGAAGGAGTTTGGACATCCAATTTCCATATTTCATATTCATGAAATCAAGTATGGTGATTTATATCTTTATTCATTTAACACATGCAAGAAAAAGAAGCTTTAATCACAGTCAATCGCTTGAGTATAAGTAAAACCCTTACCATAAGGCTTGCGTTTAAATGTGTGTACATCTTTGTCCATATCAGTCTTCTCCTAGAAGAACCAATTTAACCTCTCAGTCTTACCGATTGGTGAAAGATTAATCAAATTTCAAAATGATTTTCTTTCATGGACTATATCTCAACATTTATTATGTCGTTAGCTAGTGCATTCAGAAGGTTGTGTAAGAAGAGACTTTCTCCAAAACAAATGCTCCTACTGGCTTCGTGTAAGAGGAGACTTTCTCCAAATACGCAACAAGTTAAGCAACAATAAAATTGTTCTTGTTTGGGAGGTATATTATATGCTGACAGTTCTTGACTCTAGTTTGATAATGGCACACTTAACGTGGTGTCAACATATTCAGAACTTCAGTTAAGACTTAATGGGAGTTTTCCCATTCCATAACCTGATGGTATCTTAGTTACCTTCTTGGTTGGAACCTTATTGAGTAAACACGTGGCTTACTTAATTTTTTAACCTTGATAAGATTAGAGGTAGGGTATTTAAAGTTATCAAAAATCAAATAATATCAACAGAGTTTGATTTTACACATCAGACATACCACAACGATGTAGTATTCTATGAGTTATTAGATTATGAGATAGTACCACAATTCCTTACATAACCTAATACCCTTTTGCTAATATACTTGCCTATTTGTTCAAACATAATGGCATTAATAGTAATTTTAAGCCATTTGCATGCTATAACGTAAAAGTCTTATAGAAGTTCAAGGATTTTATGTACATGTCTTAACAAGAAGACATAACACGTTAATCTCTAACTTTACGTTATAAGTCTTTGAACATTTCAATGACTTCATGCACATGTCGTGACTTGGAGTGACAAGTCAATTGCTTACTTTATAAGTCTTTGAACAGTTCAAGGACCTGATGTTTATGTCTTTACAAGAAGAAATAAACATATTAAATAAAGTATTATGGAACGCCGACTCTTGGTTTCAACAGTCTTTTCAAGTTAATTACATTCTTCTTATTGATGTCTTTACAAGAAGACACAACCATATTGGCTAAACCTTTTAGTGAATATGATAAAGTAGGTATTCATTATTTCTTGACACTAGTTCTAAGTAGGGCGACATACATCGAGCTGTATAAGTCCTAGTAGAATATTAGCTTTCTTACCATGCGGTTAAGAAAAACCATTAGTCATATTGTTATGTGTTGTACCTTGCACACAAGTAAGATTTCTCCCACTTGTGCACAGCACAACATCAAGAATTTATACAAACAAGTGAGCATATTATGAGTCAGGTTACGATCCTGAGACTAGTGGGTTATGAGTCCACCACGCTTCCGTTGGTTTGTATGAATAATATGACAATGTCACATATATGATATGATTTAAGTCAACTTAAATCACATTTTTATTACATGTATATCTAGAACTTTATTGTTTAATAAGCAATCGTGCATAAACATTGTATAGATAACATTTCAGGTAGCGACATCAGAAAAGCGACAAGTTATCTAATAAAATAATATGCAATGATTCTTATAAAACTATGATGCTTCATATGTGAAAAGTAATGTATTATTTCAAGACCATCTAGAAATAAAATGGGTCACTACTAGGTGATAAGCTCATAGCTCCCACTGAATTTAGACAACATTACATGTGCGTCTATATCAGTAGTAAAATGCATTGCTCCCACTGAATAAGATAACATTAAATGCGAGTCTATACCAATGAAGTGCAAGTAGCAATTTATTTACTTTTCTACTCTTTGAATATATGCACATTATCACTAATGTGAGCCTCACGAACTAGTAAACATGTACTTAGATTTTCAAGGAAGTGCATGAAGTTCTACTATATATATGATGGACTAGCCATCAATACCATTCTTTAACTTGAAAGTTTTGCATGCAATTTCTCCTTCTACATTACCTCAAGGGTGTGTAGAATCTTAGAAAAAATATCGAGTTAAGAAAAACTACTAGAAAACATGTTATTAATTTCCTTTTCTCTTTCGCGATTTATTGAGATTTTCACTTCTAATTATTAAAACTCATATAATGTCTTGACGCTTCAAGATGTATTATTTTGGTAGCTATAGAAAACATGTTCTCTAGTTATCAAAATAAGATGTGCAACCGTACTTAACTGTTTAACTTTTACAAGACAATACGATTTCTTGAGTAAGTGTGCATTGAGTTTGATTAGAATTGGAAAATTCAAGTGTTCCTATTATAGCTTTCTCATACAAGTAGAAATGATAGAAATAAGTCTCTTTCTTACAAGGAAATGAGACTTAGTTTGCCTTCCTCTAACAAAGAAAAGAAGCAAACTTTTGTTTACGGTTTGTGTTGCATAAATGTCATTAATAGAAATTACAAAGTTCAATTTTAGTATTTTTGATAATTAATCCTTTTAAAATTAACTACCTAAGTTTATAATATTATACAATTTATTTTACGAAAGGCTAAGATCCTCATTGAGGTTCCACCATCACATCAGTTGATCTGCAAGCAAAGATAGATTCAATAGGTAGGTGACGTTCACCAATTGCAAAACCTGTGCAATTCTTAGACCATATGGGACTCATGACATTAGTAACCGAGTAACTAATGTCAAGCTGACATGTTTAGTCCCATCCTTGCCCTGAGCCAAGGTCTCACCTGCTTAACTCAATTAAGTCATCCAATGCGAGAATATGTGAGAATATATCTAGGTCTCACGCATAGAGAATAATCACCTTGGGTTACAATTCACCTACGTCTCACGCAGAATAAAAAGCAAATGCAAGTGATCTCAACTGGACGACATGACTTAAATTTGACGGGTATTATTTTGATGAATACGTGATCAAAAGTGTGTATGAGGAAGCATGCATTCATCCATCGTAGCACTAGTTAAAAAATATTTTTTAACTTAAGTCTAATCATTGTTTTACTTTTATGTGTGTCAAGTTGTCCATTTAAATGCTAATATATAACCTAATTGGTTTAAATAGTAGATATGGACAATACATAAATAAATAACAACCATAACCAATTAAGTGTTATTTATAAAAACAAAGATTTAGTTTCTAAAATTAGTTTGTGTTTAATTTTTAGTTTTATAAAAAACATTTACCACTTATATATATTCTAAACATATATAAAAGTAAACAAACACACAACCAAAAGTATGCAAAGCCTCAACCGATGAAAAAAACCTATGCTTGGTTTCGTGAGCCATCACGAGAACTAAGAAGTCAACTAAGGGTTAACCACACAACCACAAGGAGGGCTCCCACTTGCTCCAAGAATCATCATGATCAAGTGAAACCCTAAATGAACATGATGCCCAAAACTGCCAGAAAATTTCAGCTGACTTCACGGGCCTGAAACTCCTAGAAGGAGTCTTCCCAAATCTGAGCTTCAGTTGAAGAAATTGTAGCCCCATGAGTTGTGAACCTGCTCCCAGAAAATGGGTCTCTAACTCCTTATAAAACTCCGTGAAATCCATTTTTAGTGGAAGTCAATCTAGCAGCTCCGAATTTGACTTTATGCCTTTAACTCTTTCGCCATTCGAATCCAAACATCGGTTACAATAATTTTATGATTGAATACATTTATCCTATCATCTAACTACTGTAAAATTTCCAAACAATGGCTACAACAAAATTAAAGTATGCAAAAAGAAGCCGAAACAATGGCTACAACAAAATTAAAGTATGCAAAAAGAAGCCAAAACAATGGTAAAACCCAAAACTGAAATTAAATGCAATTACAAGCGAATCAAGTCACAAGTGGTCAAAGTTTTCATCGGATTTGCATACAAACCATAATATCATGTATTAACAAGGTTTTGGCTAAGTCCATGTCCAAACATGCATGTATTTTCCATGGAAACAAGATAAATAACAAGAAGTAAATTGTTAGCTAACGAATCGAAGAAAATTAATTAACTCGAATTAAAACCCCGATTGGTACGTGTAACCAATGGCTTAAGGATCACTTAGTAATGTATGAAAGACCTTATAACAACCATATTAATTCAGAAAATAATTCCCAAGGGGCTGATTTAAAACCGATTCAAGAATCTTTCCAAAACGCGCGATTTAGGCCCTTTTACACGTACCCGATAACAAAACCAATTAAATTATGCATAACAAATGGCTATGGGATCAAAAATCACAGATCATAAGACCCCTTAAGGGTCGAATTAATTTCAAAAAATAAGCCCTAGGGGATGTTTTAAAATTATCTCTTTGAATGCATTAGAAACACGTGTTTTTAGCCATTTTTACGCATACACGATGATCATATCATGGCTCGTGATACCACTATAGGTGTTGAATTAAATGAATATCATATAAACAAATATAAACGCAGTGGAACATGCACCTATCAACGGATCCATAGAGTCTTATGATCAATCAAAATAAAAACAATGATTATTACCTCTGCAGCGTGATCGGTAGAATCAAAGAACAACCTTCTCTTGTACACGATCTATCCAAGAAACCAAGTGACCAAAGTAGATCACCTCTATGAATATTCACACTACACTTCACCGTATACCTCTTGGATGCTAGTCCTTAAACCCGTAACCTTGGCATCAAGCCTTGAATAATCTAGATTCAAGATTGAGGAACAAAATGAAAACCCTAGGTGGGAATCCTTTCTTGTGCCGTATAAATCAAAGGAGAGAGAGGGGATAATGTTTTTGGTATGTTATTTTTAAATAATGAGGAGATATCCATAATATATTTGACTAGAAAACTTAACCTAATCCTCTCCTTGAACCCTCCTTAGGTCGGCCCCTCCTTTGGGCTTGGTGGGCTTCCTATTTGCTTTCCAAGTCCAATAAACTAAGTACACTACTTAGTTATTAGAGGCCCGATATTGATCACGCGTTACGTAGGTTATTTCTACTGTAAATACAATAAACACGATATATAAAGTGGTACCTCAGTGTATATGTGTGTGACCCCATAGGCTCACATGTGTCTAGCCGTATAATTATTTATTATGACACGAGCATACTCCAACAGAATCATATACTAATGACTTTGCTGATTCTATGCTTAATGATGATGATGATTCCGGTACTAGGATAGAGCCTGGGAGTCATAAGGAACATCTAGAAAATATTGATGATGATGAGACTGTGAAGGAGAAAAAAGATGATAAGACGAATGATGAAAAGGCGAATGATGATGAGAAGAAGGATGAGACGGGTAATGTGGAGACTAGGAAAGAGAAGATGCAGACACCAATTCCCTCACCCACTAGATCCCCTAGGAAAAACTTATCTTCGAATAAGACTATATCTCAGGAATTGATGGAAACTGTATCACCCTCCACCGCTACAACATCCAAAGCTCAATGCAAAACAAGACGTATTTCCAGCAAGTACAACCATATTCCAGGATTTATTAACAGGATGTGCTGACGTTAAGGTTACATGATTCAGCGCCTGGAAAAGAAATATGTAACTGACAGTGAATTATGGAAAGTTCATGGAAAGGTCGACAAGGTTCTTTATGAAATCATTCCATAAATTACAGAAAAAGATACTAATAATGTGATTGAAGGAAACCTGAAAAGAATTATGGCCGATATTGTTATTCAAGAACGTGATGCATTACAAGCTGAGGTACCTACTCTTGTTTTGAAAGAATTTATTGATCAGGCACCACAAATTATTGAAGAACTTTTCAAGAGTTATGTGTCGAATAATGTCATTCAAGTTCATCCTACCACAAGCACTTCTACCTCTACAACATCATTTGCTGATCTTTAACAATAATTGTACTTGAAAATGAAGTCTAATCTTCAAGATCAAGCAGCTGATCCAGAATTGTGGGATGTACTAAAACGTAAGTTTGAAAAGCCTTCTGCCTCAACTACATCTTGCAGGGATGATGCTTTCCGCCTACAACATCATGATGACCATCAGGAAGATGATGCTCCTCTTGAGGGGGAGAAAAGGGCGAAAAGACACAAGACATCAAAGAGTTTAAAGTCTGCAAGAAGTTCTTCATCAAAGCAACCAACAAGTACTTATGTTTTTAAACGTCAACAGTAACAACAAGACTAGGATGCTTGGATTAAACCATAAGTTATTGATGAAGATGAGGTGATTTATGAAGATACACCTCTTGAGCTGATAGATGAGTTTCAAAACGCTGACAAACATATTCCAACTATCTACGATTACGCAAGAATAATGGCTACATTAAATGATGTGATGAGTAATCAGTTCAAAGATGCTAAAGAGTATGCCTATCATCCAGAACAAAAAAAAAGAATTACATTGAAAATCGGATAGTTTAGGAAAGCAGACAGGTCGATATTAAATGATCTAAGCCATATGCTCAAGTTTTCTATGGTCCACAAAAGAATCCAAATGAACCTCCAAGGTATCTATACAAGAAAGATTTATTCTTCTTGAAGTATGGAAATACTGAGGAGAGAATCTATATTCTTTCACTCTACAAGATACATGCTGTTCCATTTCCAGAAGATGATTTGGAAGAAAAGTTGAAAAGATGGGTTAGAAAAGAATTCAAGACTTTCAACGAAGAAGCATGATTATCCATTCAACATTGGAAAGATTCATGGCATAAGAGAATGTACAAGCTCAACCAAAGAAGAGTTAGAGATAATCCAGAAGAATATTTCTCTAATCACAGGATTACAAAAGTTGTCGGAATTACTACTTATCAACAGCACGAGCTTGATTATATGGAGCAAATCATTGTGATGAGAGAAAACGATAAACCTGATATATTTTTTAAGGCTGACTTCAAGTATCTAAACAAGAATGATATTGAAGATTTAAATTATCTCTGCCTGAACAAGAAAGTGGATTTCTGTGAGAACAAATTGAAGAATTCTTTAATAACATTCATCAAGAGCTGTGTTATCTGAGAGAGTTCATGATTTCCAGTTGGAAATAGAAAGTTACTAGATCAAGGTAAACTTAACTGCACCAACATTAACATTCCCTGGTTTTAAAGCTCATGATTCTTTCTCTATTGTGGACAAACCAAGTACGGGTTTGATTTACCTAAACATCAAAGAAGAGAAGAGGGTTATGTATTTGGTTGAGATTGTTAAGTTTTGTGATGCAACGTTGGAAAGAGTCTTGAAGGAAGTGAAGCTTAAGATCTTCAAATCCGAGCCTTGGAAGAAACCACCACTGTTGGGTGAATTAGACCGTGATATATTGAAAACATTTGAAAGAGAGATAAGCAAGCGTCTAAGGCACCGTGTGCAGATAAGAAGGTGGGAATCGTTCATGAATGGAAGACCAATTCTACCCGTAATGAGGTGACCTTAATAATCAACCCTTAGGGGAGATTGTTAGGAATAAGAAAAGTGTTTATTATTAAATAGAATTGGTCATTGTAAAGTTTATAGTTTAGACAGTAATTATATTGTAATAATGTCTATCATGGTCAAACTTAAGTAATATTGACCAAAGTTTGACTAAAGTAGGAAAAATAGATAGGATAAGTCAATAAGTATAAATGCCCATTTAGTAGGGGTATTTATACAAGTCTTTTACATTTTGTAATAACTTCTCCCAACCTCCTTTCTATTTTTCCTTTAAATGAAAACTTTGAAAATGATAAAAAATACTCTCTAGCTCCTCTCTCTTATTCACATAACTTTCGGATGATACTATAGTGCAAACATGACATATAACAAACCCTAATAGTCTAGTTGCCGTTATTATCTCGCAAAAATATATTTTACGCTTATTATTAAGTTTCTATTCTAGTAACTCCTAACACTTACTTAATATCATCTTTAGAAAGTTTCTAACGCACCTAATTAATATATAATGGTTACTATATCATTTGCTAAGGTTTTTATACTCTAAATGGACTCGAAAACGATTGAAACCCCAAATTTATATTTTAATCAGCTCACTTTTTAGTTATAAAAATCTCAGATTTTGCTTGACTTTAGGAGGCGTATATCCTTCGTTATAAACATTCACGGCTCTACCGAAAGCTACGTTTGAAGAGAAAATCATTCTCTACAAGTTTTCTTCTATACATTTGAGCCAGTTCGGACCCGAAATGGGTCAAAAATTTATTTTTAAAATTCGGACAGAATGCACCCGAAACACTTTTTGAGCTGTCAAAATCGTATATGTTTCGTCAAACTTAAAACGGCCACAACTCCTTCGTTATAAGGCGGATTTTTGCGTTCTTTATATCAAAAGTTGCATAAAAGAATACTAACATAATATTAGAGTTTTAGCTTCTCAAAACGTTTTTAAACATTTCTTAACCCACGTTTAGTTTCTGGACAACAAGCTATTTTTACTGAAAATCAACCAAAATCAACCACAACTTTCTCAATACTCTTAATCTATCCTAAACCACTTCACCAACGCCTCAACCATCAAACCAACACCATTAAAGTATCCTAAATCCCTTCACTAAATCGCCAAACATCACTTTTAACGCGTAATATCTCGCTATAAACCCAAAAGTACAAGAAAAAGTAAGAAAATTAAGAAAAGTTTCAAACTTGCAAATAAGTTGTACAACTTTGTTTATTTATAAGTTTTATTTGTAAAAAGTGATTGCACAAACATGGGTGATAAGGTTTTTGATAGAAAAGTAGTGGTGTATACATGATCACCTTAAAAATTTATGCAAAAAGAATAGAAATGATTTCGGCTTACAAGTTGTGGAAAGATGGTGAAGAAAGAATCTTTAACATGGATGAACACGAATATAACCCAAATCAACTCTTGAATAACCAGAATCAACACTTGAATAACCCACGAATAATCAACCAACAATAATCTTGAACCAAGAAAACAAAACACCAAAGTGGTGGTTGTTTGTGGTGGCGGGCGAACAAAAGAGAGAAAGGAGAATAGAGCAAAAAATTTATTTTTGTGTGTTGTGTAGTATGTGCAAAATGAATGAAATGGGTGGGCATTTATAAAGGAGTGGGTGGATTTTAGGTTCTTCCAACCTAGGATTTTAAAATTTGAATTTGGGTTCACATCAATAGATGGACACAAAAAAGAATAAAGAGAGTGGTGGTGTTTCATGAGGGAACAAAGGTGCTAAAAAGATGGAATGGTGTTGGGAGCTGGGGGGGGGGACGACACAAGGGGAAAAGGGAAGGAACCAAAGTTATCAGTTTTTGAATCTTTTTGCAAGTAGAAAGTATCTAGATTTTTAGGAAAATGCATGTGCATGTAAAAATGATTTTTACGAATATTAATGCGATGCGTAAGAATTAAAAATGTGGGGAGTCAAGGATAAAAATAAAGTAGATTTAAAATCATGCTCGTTAACTCGAAACGTGATAGTCGCAAAAAGACTACGCTTTTTCGAAAGCCGAAACGCATCCAATGTTGTTTTTCAGTTATACATGGGATAACTTCATGGTTTCACGCAAATTGACTACGTAATTCACAAAGATGAAATTAATGCAAGTTAGTAATAAAATAATTTATGTTTTATAAATAATTATTTAGTCCAAAATTGCCGGTTGTCACAATAATAATATTAAAATATAAACCATTCCCAATTATATTTTATAAAACAAATAACATTTTATATTATCATTTGTTTTCTCTCTCCTACTTTTTATTCATACCAAATTTAAATCCAAATCCAATTCTAATCCCTCCGTAAACCAAACGCACCCTTAGTAATTCAATTGATTCGAGGTTAGTAAATATTATGTGTTATTTTATTTGTTAATCTGCATGCTCGTAGTGTAATTGGTTACATTAATATCAAATTCCAACAATAGTATCGTAAAATAGTAAAATCCAAAGGTTAAGATCGAGCCACGGAAAATAGTGTGCTAGCGTATATAATTTTCAACGTTTTGTTTACATTTTCAATTGTTTGTTGTTTGTTGTTTGTAAGAACAGGATTTGGGTCAGGGTATACGTGCGCAAACCGGTTAAACAGTTCGGTTCGGTTTCAGTCAAACAGAAACCTATTTCGGTCAAGAACTTGTCGAAACCGGTTTGAGAAAAACCCAAACCGGTTTGGAACCGGTTTTGGGCGGTTTAAAATTCGAACTGGTCCCACCGATTTGAAACCGGTTCAGACTCGGTTAACCGACAATTAGTAATCATCAAGATAGACATCATAACCATAATTAGCCTCAGCCTCTTCTCCTCCCGAACCGGGTCCAGACATAGAACCTTCGCTACAAGCAGCATCAAGTGCAATTTTTTCATCGGATAGTGGAATGGCTTCATTTGCTTGCACCTCGGCATCCAAGATCTCTTTTTCAAAGTCTACGGGGGTTTTAAGAGTGGATTTGTCTTGTTTACGCTCTTGAGCGTCCAAGTGATCTTTTAAGCACATACACATCTCTAAGGACGCCAGAGTGAGTCTTGTTCTTCGGATTGACAACACCCTCCCACTTGTTGAAAATGCGGATTCAGAAGCTACCGAAGTAGCTTGGACACTTAGTATATCCATGGCCATGCGGGATAGAACGGGAAACATTGTTTCCTTTGCCTTCAAAAAACCCAAGACATCAAAAGTTGCAAACTCCGTTGTTTGAAGTTGTGTGACAAAATTTGAATGAACATATCGCTCATATTCGGAGGACAATGAAGGATCACTCCTTGCCTTTTTGTTTTTATGTTCTTTCAACCGCCTTAGCAACATGGTCATTTGATTCCCGCCACTCTCCTTCGATGAAGAACCCCCCACCCCCACTACTTGATTCGGTTGTTGTTGGGTTACCATATTTTGCATGATAAATATTATACAAACCTTCAAACGAGTCGGTGAACCATTTTTTTGCCTTAGTTGCATAACTATCATAAAAAAACTCCAAATCCGTACTTATCGACTCGATAAGAAACTCTACACCGTGTACACCAAACCCGCGAATTGTTCACGAAGAACATCCGAATTGTACACGAAAATACTCCCATCTCGAGACATAGACGATTTCCTCGATTCCGCAACCCTCTTTTTTGCTTCACAATGCGGATGGGTGATATGATTCTTCAACGTCGAGTTGGAATCTTTCGAAAAGAAATGCAAGCAATGAATACATTGAGCTTTTTTCGTGTTGTCGGACATTAGGCAAAGGCTGAAGTCTTTCCAAATCTGGGGGTTTCGATTGTTTGGTAGGATTTGAACAACCACCGGTGCACTTGATGAACCGGCACCGGTGGTAGTTGAGGTGGATTGACTTCCCATTGCTAATTGAAAGAAATTCGAATTTGCTTTGGAGAGTTTTTTTTTTGCTTAGGATTGTGATTTTTGAGTTGTGATTAACATTGAAACACAACCTCTTTATTTATAATGAAATTCACAAGCACAAAGACTGTGTATGAAGTAAGCATGGTACTATGGTAGTCACAAGATAAAGATAAGCATGTGAAGATAAGCATGTGGGGGGACAAGATCCAAAAAAGATGCCATAAAGATAAGCATGGGTAGTTGGGTACAACTATACAAGTCACAAGATAAAGATAAGCATGGGTACAAGATTCGTCAAAGAGATTATTAGGACATGGGAAGAAATGATGTATACATCCCTTTACCCAAAAACGTCCTTATAAAACAGAAAAACGCTCTTTGAGGCTCGAAACGACCCCGAAAGGCCAAAATCTGACACAGCTCATGGCAAAGCGATGAGCCTTGCCCGTTGGGCCGTTTTCGAGTGACCATGCGAATTTCAGCCAAATCCGCCGTAGAAATTTGTTGCCGTAAAATAAATTTATTGCCGTAAAATAAATTTCTTGCCGAATTTCAGCTCGTTGACCGCATCTATATCGAAAACGCTCCTGTCCCCCACATTAGAAAAGCTAAATTCAAAAAAAAAATCCCGAACCGGTTTGGAACCGGTTAACCGGTTCGGTTTTAGTTTGCCGGTTCCAAAAACCGGTCGACGAACCGATGTAAACGCAAAAACCCTAAACCGGTTCCAAACCGCCGGTTTGGCAAGAACCGGAACCGGTTCAAGTCAAAACCAGGGTTGACCGGTTCGGGTTTAGGGTCGGTTTGACGAACCGGTTTAAAAACCGGTTTTTATGCTCACGTCTATGTCAGGGCGGGTTGGGTTGTTGCACAGGGCACCATCTTTTATAGGGGCACCATTTCCTTAGAAGCCCATTGTATGTATATAATCATTTAAAGCTTTTTAGCAACCCAACCCAATCAGGCCCAGGTTCAGAATGCAAACGACTAAACGAGGGAACTAAAACACAATATACCTATCAACGTCGTCACATTTAAGTTTAAGTTTGTCCAATGAATCTTTTTGCCGTTGAAAGGTAACTTTTTGACTTTGTTATTTGTTTTCCTTAATTTCTTATCAAGATTCTCAATTTGTGGATTGTTATAAATGAAGTTCTTATACCATTGCTTGCTATTTTTCTACTTAATTGGCTTTATGTAATGTAACAAAGTAGTTTATCAACAAGATTTATTTTGTATTCTTTTGGTTGAGGCATCCATTTATTGGAGTTCTTATTTACTGTTGACTTCTAGTAGCTGACATGTGTATTAGTATATATATGAGTTTTAGCTGGTTTCAAAAACTTGATCAACGACTTGCTTTTTAAAATACTTGAAGAATAACAATATTGAAATAACAAAATGCTTAGTGTATTAATATGTTTGACCTATAACAATTTTTGGTACTGATGAAGTTCTTTTAAATTCATCTCGTTGCATTACATCCCCTTTATTGATATATTTATACGTTTGTTACTCTGATTTTTTTTTGAAGGCACAATATATTACTCGTATGTATATAAAAAGTGAAATCTAATGAGTGAGTTATATGCGAATTGTCATATGTTAGTGAAATTTTGTACACCGAAGGGGCCAAGTTTTTGTTATCGCCCCGAGCCATCGAAATCTACAAAACAACCCTGTGTGAGAAGTCGAAATTAAACATTTGGAAAGAAACAAGAAATAAAGAAAACCTAACGCAATAAAAAACAATTCGTTTCCTACATAAAACTTCGCTTAGGCTGGATGGAGTAATAAACACAAACTCACCTTACACCTCAGCGCCACGTCAGCTTTCTCTCTTCAATTTTACTACTCACCTTTCAACCGTAATAACAACTCACATTTCAACTAAACTCACATTTTATTAAAATACCCACTTTATATAAAATATACCCACACACACTCACAAACTAAATAAAATAAATTAAAATAAAATAAAATGGGTCAACTTGTTACCACTCACTGGTGGTGAGTGGCTCACCTTTGAAGGCCCAAGTCACGCGCGACTTTAGGTATCCGGCGTAAGGAATGAATGGTGAGTGAGTGTGGGAACGGTGAGTTCCACCCTTACTCCGTCCGGTCTCCCCATCCAATCTAAAAAGGTCAACAAAACATTAACTAGTATTAAACCACCACCATCTCCAATCTCAAGAACCACCGTACAACCGTCACCATGACGTCACCAACCACCGAAAACAACCACTACGACCGTGAAACCGAAGTAAAAGAATTCGACTCATCAAAACTCGGCGTAAAAGGACTCCTAGACACAGGCATAAAAACCATCCCACGTATCTTCCATCAACCACCAGAAAATCTCCCATGCAAAAACAACCCTAAAACAACCATGCCAAAAACTGTCCCTGTCATCGACATGTCTCAAGACAGGTCCGAGGTTGTTGAGCAAGTTAGAAAGATGTCGTCAACTCTTGGTTTTTTTCAGGTAGTCAACCATGGAGTTGACGTGAAGATGATTGAGAGAGTTGTTAATGATGTTAAGAAGTTTTATGAGATGGATGATGAGTATAAGATGAGGTTTTATAGTAGAGAGGCCGGCAAAAGTGCTGCTTATTTTACTAACTTTGATTTGTTTCATTCTAAAGCTGCTAGTTGGAGAGATACTCTTCAGGTTTGCCTTTTTCTACCGGGCTTATTACATTTCACTTCTTTAATTAGTTGTATACTTAATAACTAACTTTTAAATTTCGTATCGATTGACGTATTTTTGGTATCTAATCAAGTATTTTTGGGAATCGATACATAGAATAATCGAAATTTGGAAAAGCGGATAACCTTACATTTCATAGCTAAAATAAGTCCATAAATTAAAGTTTGATAAGCCGAAAAAGTGAGTTTATCGGCTTTTCCAAATTTCAATATGAAAATAAGCCCATCCAAACACCCCTGAAAAATATGTTCTAAAAAAGATTCTCATCATTAGATTAGTTTCATTTAAAGCGCTAGCTTGAGAGATTCTCTTTGGGTCTGATTTTATAAAAATGATGAATTTGATTTGGTGATTATACATATGTGGTGATATTAAAGGGGTGTGTGATTAACTTATTTTCTAGGCTTATCAGCTTTATTGAAATTTGGAAAAGCGGATAACCTTACCTTTTTCAGCTTATGCATTTATGGACTTAAATAAGTCTATAAGGTCAAGTTAATAAGCTGAAAACAGTGACGTTATTGGCTAATCAAATGATTAATTTTGATTTTGTGATGATAAGTGTTCGGTGGGCTTATCAGCTTTATAGAAATTTGGAAAAGTAGACCAGTTCACTTTTATCAGCTTATAAGTTTATATTTAAAAAGTTCATAGGGTCAAGTTGATAAGCCAAGAAAAATGACCTTATCGGCTTTTACAATTTCAGTAAAACAGATAAGCCCACAAAAATAAGCTAATCCAAACACCCTTTAATTAGTCGATGAGCTCACTTTTATCATCTTATGAGCTTATGGACTTAACGTCAAGTTGATAAGCTCAAAAAGTTTTCCAAATATTAAAATGCCTATGAGCCCAGAAAATAAACTAATCCAAACCCCCACGAAAAACGTGTTTTATAAATTAGGGAATGAATGGGTTTAGGATATGTAGTCTAAAACCTGTTTTGAGTTTTTAATTAATAAA
>BQNB010033058.1:21073-52653 GCA_026074375.1 Tanacetum coccineum | reverse complement strand
ATTTGTGTCCTAGTGAGATTTTTGATGGATCTCGTTGGCTCTAGACTCTATAAGTGCACATTTGTTATTTGGTCATCGGAGACTGGAGCGGACTGCCACCTTTCCAATATCAACGATCTCGGAATAAGAAAGCCGATAGAATCGTGTTGATCTCCGTGAGAAATAAAACAGAAATCTTTTGAGAGATTCTGAGTGGCTAGGGAGGGTTATGCATTGCATCACTAGGTCCATGATGTCAGTCTTCAATATCAGAATCATCTTTGTGATTACGGATAGATTATGTATTGACCCAGTTTCTGCCTATGGTTGTTTGGAGGGCTTCTTTCTTTACACCCCTTAACCGTATAATTCTTTTTTATTCTTCAACCCCTTCAGTGCTTACCGAGACTTCATGACTAGTACCTTGTTGGGTTTGTTCCAGTACTAGCTCCATCTCAGTCGGCACTATTTCCTTATTCTCACTTTACTCCTTTTTTCAATCATACCTAGGACTTCTACTCTATCTAATGGAGTGTTCCTGGGTATATCCCTCCGATTCTAGCTGGATCATGGAATGAATATACCTAACCTTAACCACTTTATGACTCCTTGAGAAACAATAGTTGGTTGGTCTTTGGGGTATTGCCATGAAGATCCATAAAACCTTTGATAAAAAATCAATCAACGTGTCTGAGAAATCATTTAAGACACAATGAGTGTTTCCAGAGTTACCACAAAACTCCCCCTAAACATATGCACCATATTATGAAAGAGTTTTGCACATGCGAGGTTTGGGAACGCACTTATAAATTAAAGATTTTATCCGTATTAATCACATTACTATCACTATTCTCCCTTTCAAAAATTGCATATGTGGTTATAATTTTTGACAATTAGTGAATTAAAAACAAGTTAATGTCTGGAATTCACATGAGCCTAACTAAGTCTTGGGAGAATAGGAGTGCATGCAAAATGAATCATATTATTATACTCCCCCTCAATTAGAGAATAGAGTGAAAACTTGGAGTGGGAGTTTGTTGAGCACACAATTTTGAAAGAATTTGAAATTTTCTTTTTGAAAATATCTTGAAAAATTATGCTCAACAGGAAAATGATGTCAGATGTATCTTATTAATTATCATTTCCTTAGTGCTTCTCTTGAGCATTCAAAACTTTGAATGTTTATATGACATTGCTCAAGACCAAGAAGATATGAACTTCCCGTTGTGAAGGATAAATGGACATAAATGAACATTTTCCTTTATTTGGAGACCGAGTCCTAAGCTGACATTTACTTAGAAGTCGTAGAGAAAAAGTGAAAGGACATGTTTTGAAAGCATTTAAAACTCTCGCTCGAACTTCATTTATTCACCCGTGTTAATATTAATCAACATTTCTAGGTGTGCAAATGTTATCGATTGTCGAGAGACATGTCGGAGAAGATTATTTTTGTATTTTTGAAATTTTTTGATTTTGTATTTTGTTTTTATAGGTTTTATATTTTTATATTTTGTTTTTCTGATAAAATATTTATAAATGAAGTTGAATCTTGTTGTTATTGACGTTTATCGGATGCATCAGCAGTATTACAGCGAAAGACTTTGAAACCACTTGATTTTCTCCATTTGAACAATTCGTCGAACAAATTACCGAATAGACTTTCCAACTCTTATCATTGACGTCATGACTATCATATCTACTGAAGTGACATGAGGAGAGAGTGTTGAACACAGAATTTTGAAAAATTTTGAAAATCCTTTTGAAAAATTCTTGAAAAATTATGTTCAACTATTTTGAAAACAAGAAGATTTCTCTTCTTTATAAGGTAAAGCACACTGAAGCGTACTCTCCCCTTTTATTTGAAGCTCGGGTTATGCACTAAAGTGTACATAAGCCATAGCTGAAAGCTCATCAAATGTCACATTCTCCATGATTTTCTTTGTCCTTCGGTTGTAAACTCTATAAGCACAGGAATCAGCAGAATAACCAATGAAAAAGCCAATATTACCTTTTGCACCAAGCTTCCCAATATCTTCACGATCATTCTTGGGATAACATAGAGCCCTGAATACATGTAGAAAGGAGATATCCGGTTTTTTGCCGTTAATGAGCTCGTATGGTGTTTTGTTAAATCTATAGTGAATGATGGAGCGGTTTTGAGTGTAGCACGCAGTAGCAATCGTTTCAGCCCATAAGAATAACGGTGCACGAGAGAAAATCAACATTGTTCTACCAGCCTCTACTAACGTCCGATTTCTTCGTTTCACTACTCTATTTTGTTGAGGTGTTTGACAGAAAATTCTTAATGAGAGATGCCAACACTATCAAAGTATTCTTTAAGGATTTGATTTTTGAATTCTATGCCGTTTTCGGTTCTTATGATGATGATAGGAGATTGAAGAAGGACAGTGATTCTCTTCAGGAAGGTTTTAATCACTTCTGGTGCTTCATCTTTTGATCTGAGAAAGTGTACCTAAGTGTAACGAGAGTAATCGTCCACAATCACCAAAACATACCGCTTTCCATTTATGCTTGCAATTCTCATTGGACCACACAATTCCATATGAAGAAGGTGTAACCTCTGCTTAGAATTTGGAACTGGTTTGGGTGGGTGAGATGCCCTTTTGCTTTTTCCTTGCTCACATAAGGGACAAAGATGTTCTTTATGATATTTAAATTTTGGAAGACCGGTGACAAGATCGTTTTTGGCAAGGTCATTTATGGTGTCAAAATTGAGGTGGGATAAACGTTGATGCCATAACCATGACTTCGTAGAAGTTGCACGAGCCATGAGGCAAATTGGAGATGCAAAGGCCATGTCATAAAGATTGATGGTGTAAAGGTTTGTTGCTCGATTTTCTTTTAACAAATCAACTCCTTCTAAGTTTCTGACAAAACATGTGTTTCTTCAGAAAGAGACCTCTAAATTGATCACAAGCTGCCAACCGGAGAAAACAGGTTATGCCCAAGCCTCAACGAAATAACTCGTGCTCAAAATATGTTCCCCGTTGAAGGATCCCGAAACCCATAATTTCAGCAACATGTCATTTCCAAAGCGAACAAGTTCCATAAAAACTTCAGCGAATTGATGCGAGCTTTCGATTCCCGGTCATATGCTTAGAACAACAAAAAAAACAGATCGACACACCATACTCAAATTTAGATAACCTGCCAAGAAAAGAAGTAGAATTTGAAAACCGTTTGATTGTAGGTTCCGAAGGGTTAGAAGTACATGCATTATCACCATTTAGGAGAGTCAGATTGTCTCTCAGATTTACTGGATGCAATTAATTTTTCCTTTCAGATTATTTTTCCTTTTAGGTCAAAAAGTCTTCTAGTTGGTGACCACCTAAGGCAAGATCTAGGTTTACTAGGCTTAGGTAAAGCCAGTCTTTCGTTGGACCCTACTTTCTTAGGCTTTATAACCTTTGGCTCTTATTTCTTTTGATTTGCAGCTTTTGAAACATTAGCAAATTTCATGCCATTCACATAATTAAGCATACATACATCATGATTAGCAGTAATTAAACATTTTTTGCACATAGCACAAACAACTTTAGAGTTATTATTCTGAATAGAAAGCTTAACATTATTATAATCAGATGACATATGTTTCTTATTCTTAGAAAGTAGTAAATTCCTAGGGTGTTCTTCTACTTCAACTCCTTTATTCTTGATGCAACTACTCTTAGAATCAGAAGGGACCCTATCATTCTTTGTATTGCTCTTAGGCTATGGCCTTCTGGTCTTAGTAGTGTTGTCTACTCCTATAGAAGACAAACCATTTGAGTCAGAATTAACATCTTTCTTAGTGATGACATGAGGTTGTGAAACAGTGATCGGATTTGTCCTAACGCTTGCTCTAACTTTGTTGATAGGTACAAATTTGTCTTCCCTAGAAGTTTTAGAAGGATTAATCCTAAACATTCCTGAGGCAATCACATTATCATTTTTCACAACTTTTGATTCTTGTGGTGTGGGTACCGAGTTTGAAGTGACTGGATTTGACAAATCATTCGTCTCATCAACCTTTTGAGGAACCCGATTTTTTGAAAATTTTGTACGTTCAGATTGAAATGCATTTGGTTGTCTCACAACAAAATTGTTTCTTAAAGGTTGCAAAGACGATTTCCTCTCGGTTGATTGATTTGCAAACTTAGTATTTGTACTCATACCTTTGGTGGTGTCCTCTTGTTCAGAAACTAGGCTCTTAGCTTAGCATTTTCATAAATCGTATCATGTAATTTGTTTTGCAAAGAGTCAATTATTGTTTTAGTTTGAGTAGGTGTCACAGAGATAGAGTCAAACAGGTTTTTGTATGTGGTCTTAAGATGAGCATTTTCTTTTTCATAATTTTAAACCTAAAACTCTAATTCTACGTTCTTATTTTCTAGTTTCTAAGACAAAGGATCAAGGGTATTTGATACACATAGAGTATCTTTACTTTTACCTTTTTGATCTCCCAACTGAGCTTGCAACCGTTCGATCTTTTGTTGCATGTCATTATAAGCTTTATCGTACGAAATTTTGTCATATTTGCATTCTTTACACTTTTTGTACCAATCATTCCAAAGTTTAGCATATTCATTCTCCTTTTTAATTATACAATTTTCAAATCGTTCTTTCGTACGGTCAAGCTCAGTTTGGAGATTTGATGTATCTATAACAGAATTACTTTGCACAATAGACATAATATCTTGACTGACAACTGCTCTCAAAAGACGCTCAATTTCCAATTCTAAAGCCTTGTGTTTGGCAAGAGATTCATCAGCTTCGTTTGCAAGAGATTTAAAGTCTCGAACAAATTTGGCTGCTTCTTTCAAAAATTGTATTTCAAAAAATTTCAATCTAGCATCAACTTGGTTAACGATAGGGAAGATTTCATCCTTTAC
Source organism: Tanacetum coccineum (assembly GCA_026074375.1). Lineage (NCBI taxonomy): Eukaryota > Viridiplantae > Streptophyta > Magnoliopsida > Asterales > Asteraceae > Tanacetum > Tanacetum coccineum. Next base: position 47,782 of record BQNB010033058.1, on the reverse strand, counting down.
AATTTTATGAATCTCTTGGTGAACAGAAGACGACCAATTGTGTATATCCGAAGTTATTTTTTGTTTGACAACACGTTGAAGAGTCACAATGGTGCTTTTTACCTCATTTAGAAATTTTTGTGCAACACTTGGTGTAGTATCATCCGAAAACTCTTCATTTGGTATTGAAATTAGTTTAGAAACATTGGCCGTTTTAGAAGTATTTGAAAAATGTAACTCTTCACGTGACTTGGCCGTTTGAGAAACAAAAACCCTCGAAAGATGATTAATCTTTGTATAATTTGCCGGTTTTATATCTTTGTTCAATTGTTTCATTTTTTGGCGACTCTCTTGAGCAAGTTGCAGTGTCTCTTCCGTATCATACACAGCAGGAGGATCATGCTTTTCTAATAACACTTTGCCATTATACAAACTCTGTTGTTTCTGCTAAGCTTGCTTGAGATAAAAAGGATATTGATAACCCAAATCCATTTTCTGTTCGGAGTGGTAAAACGAGTCTGGCTTAGGTGAAAGCATGTGCATCGTTTGAATCGATTGACCCGTGTTAACCAAAATATTATCTAATTCCTTTATCTTATTCTCAAGTTGAATTTGTTTATCAAGAAGCTCGTCTTCAAGTATTTTGAAATCAGACTTCAACCTTTTCTTTTCTTCAAGAAGAAAAGAAACAGTTGATTTTTCCTTTGAAAGCTGTTTATTTAAATTTGAAATTTCCTCATTCAAAGTCGTTATTTGTTTACCGGAACTTAAGTGAAGTGCATTTATCTTTTTAGTAAGACATTGTTCTTGATAAACAGACTTTTGATAACATCTTTCAAGTTTATCATATTTTTCTTGACTAATTTCAAAACACTTTTCTTGATTTTTATACCTAGCAAGCTTAGTGGTCAAATCAGCATTTGTTTCTTTTATTTTGCGATTTACCGAGTTGACCTTTTTAACTTCAATTACCAAATTATTATATAATGTTTCAAAATAAGCACGTGTTTCCTCAACAGTCGCAGGATGTTGATCTACTGTTCCCCCATCTTGTTCCATACTAGAAACCTCATAAATAACATTACTATCATTCTGTTATACTTGTTGTGGTTCAGGAATGGGTTCGAGTAGCTCAGTATACTGCTCCTCTTGAGTAAACATATTAAATATCTTATTATCATAGCAATTTTCATAGTTGTGCACCTCAGCTAATTAAGTCATAGACGAGAGCTTTGTCAGTCTGAGTACCCGATGTCGATGCTTGCTGTAAATTGGCCATCAAAGTGTAGTTTTCATTGACTTCCTCAATCTCATCAAGATCTGCTGCAGCAGCCATCAAATCAAACTCTTCAGCTTGGAGTTGGATTCCTGCTTCTTCCTTTTGAGCAATCAACAATTGAGTCTGAAGATAAGCAGCATCCCTTCTCCTTGGTCTGACTGTGTAGTTCCTAGCAAGATGACCCAATCCTCTACAGTTGGAACACCTTATTTGATTACCATTATTCCCAATCGCATTACCCTCAGCCCATGATGCTACAACATTACCATTCCCATTCGGATTCTGATTAGCAATCCCTGGAACAATAATTAGCCCATTCTGATTTCCAACATTCTGAACACCTGGATTCTAAACTGCATTCGAAACAACCTGATCCTTGACATTTTGTACAACATTATACCCATTCTAATTCCTGACATTCTGCCCAGCATACTGTCTAAACTGATTCCCATCATTGCCTCCAACCATTTGTATCTGTCTGTCTTGACCCATATTCATACCCGGTTGAGCAATCTGCCTATTATGAAGGTTTAATTAAATTCTTTGGTTGTTGTTGGTTGGTGTTGAGTAGTTTAGTTTGACTGCCTTAGCCATTAGAACAAGTGTCATGTTTATTGCGATTGTGGGATCTGTAATGTCTTCGGGATTTGGCATTGGTTGTTGCATGTAGTTCTGGTTGAATGATGGTTGTGGGTTATAGATGTTGTTGTTGGGTTGTGGTTGTTGCATGTAGGTACTTGGTGATGGTTGATCTTGGTGAAACACTAGATAATTAAAAGGATTGTTGGAATTTGCCATGAGTGCTAGGGGATCATGTGATTTTGCAAGTCGTTCGGCTCTTAGATCATATAGCTCCTTTTGATTGTACTTCAAGAAATCATACAAATGAGTGTAATATGCTGTATGAAAGTCCTTTGTTTGATGAACAATGGTAACATGTCGACTCCATTCTGGTTGTAAGTTGTTTAGGAACTTGAGATTACTGGCAATCTTTTCTGGAAAGTGTTTGTTTCTTTTGAAATCATTCATCAACTTTGAGAAACGATGATAGTAAGACTCAATCGATTCCTCATTAGTGGAAGTAAACCCTTCCCATTCATTAAACAACTTAGCTTTTTTCTCTTGAATTTTGATATCAGAACCTTTCATCATTTGTTGAACACGTAACCAGATTTCCTGAGCAGTTTCACAACTATCAACAGCTGCATAGATGTCTTCAGGAAGACCGAGAAGAATAGTTTGAATGGCTTGATCATCGGCTTCAACCTGTTTAACCTCCTTCTCAGTGAGTTCATCGTCTGTCTGCTTATGAAATGTTTCATTAACAGGAACTTCACGGTCTACATCACCTGGTTCAGGAATCATTCGTTTGGCATATGGACCATTCATAATGGAATTGTAAATTAACTTTCCATTTGGTCTACTCTTAGCATACCAGAGAAGACGTGATGACCATGGAACATAGTTCTCTTTGTTAAGCATAGGAGGACGGTTTTCGGAACCGGCTGCATAAATATCTTGTTGAGTATATCTTTAGTGGGTAAAGTAATTGTTGTTGTGGATTAAAACCAATTGACGTTCACGGGATTTTACAAATCTTAGATTTAAACTGAGAAACGAATGATTAATTGTTGTTGAATTTGAAGAACTTGAGCTTTTGTTATTGATTTGTGAGCTTAAAAGGACTAACGGTGAAAATTTGGTTGAAAAAGACTAACGGTGTAATTGTAGTTTCAACTAGAAGGGCTTATAATGCAACAAGGACTAATGGTGAAATTTTAGTTGAAAGAGAGGGACTGCATGTGACCTTTTGAAATTTTGATAATTAATAAAAAAAAACTTTCCCTCTATTTGACTTTCGTCAATGTTTAAAAAAATAAGAAGTGACCGTTTTTGTTTTTAATCTCGCGGAGTTGTACGGTAATCGTCGGTTCAATGTGAATATACCACGATGATCGAAACGAGTCCACGATCGTAATGGTATAGATTATAAGTCCCATAGTTAAACTTCACACGAAACTGAAAAACCCGAAAATTACTCAAAACTTGTTGATCGGTCCCTAATTCTTGTGAGTTGTTCGGTTCCTCTTGCTTGTGAGTTGTTCGGTTCACAAAGCTTGAAAGTTGTTCGGTCCTGAATGCAAAATGAGTTGTTCGGTTTACAAAGCTTGAAAGTTGTTCGGTTCCGAATGCAAAATGAGTTGTTCGATTTACAAAGCTTGAAAGTTGTTCGGTTCCGAATGCAAAACGAGATGAATAGATCGGTTGCTCAAGCGTTTGAGTAGTTCGGTTTGCACACAAACCTTGGTTGTTCGGTCCTTCACAAATAGCCAAAACGTACTAACATCCTTGTATTGTCTTTATGCCAAACCCCAAAAACAGCCAACGTCCTTGTGAAGCTAAAACGATGGATCTTGTCTTCTTTGTTTCAACCGGTGAGGACCACAAGGCAAAAAAAAAGAAAAAAGCAAAACTCAAGAAAAAATAAAGCTTAAAAATAAGCCTCATAATAAGAAACTTATAACACTAAAAGTGCAAATAGTTAATCCTGAAAAAGCTATATAAACCACAAGATGAGCTTTCAAATGAGTTTTGTGACTTAAAGATTGAAGATTTTTGTTCAAAATAAGAGGAGAAAAAACCAATCAAACTAGACAAGTAAGCTTGAAATAAGCTAAGTTACACCGAAAATAAGCTACTACTTATATTCCAGATGAACAACACATGTGATAAAATTTCGTATGAAGAATGAATGAAGCACACTTACAACTGACGCACAAATAAGCCCAAGTGAAAGTTTTTAAGACTTACTGTTTACAAGCCCAAATGAGAGAACAAGACACGATATAAAATAGTTATGGCACTAAAGTTGATAGGAAGTAAAAAAAATAAACTGAATAAGCCGAGTGAAAAGAAAGAAAAAATACTTAAGCCATAATAAGCCGAATCCAATAAGCTCAAAATAAGTTACCACAACAAAACACTAAACCCAACCTTGGCTCTAATACCACATGTTAGAGATATCATTTCATCACCAAAAAAAAACACAAAATAATAAAAAAGATTTTAGAGAGAGAAAGAAAGAACTAGAGAGAGAGACAAAGAGAGAAAATAAAGATGGTTACTTATATTAGAAAGAAAATGAGAAGCAACACCCTCTTCACACTTGGAGAGGGATTTATATAGTTACAAGAGATAAAACCCTAGATGGTTTGTTTGGACTTTAAGTTGGGTCAGACCTAATACAAATGGGCTTAAGCCCGTCACCTAGGCCCAATTAGCTTAAATGAATTCCCGTAAACTATGTTTTTCTTATACAAGGCTCAGGAATAGTAATGACTATCACTTTACTAAAAACACGGCTAACACTCTCCCACATCCACTCGCGGATTTTAGGTTGCCGCAGCAAGCCAGATGGCCTCTCATGCTCAGCCTTTACCTTCAAACAAGTCAAACATCTGCTAACATAAAAGGCTATATCCTTCTTCATTCCCGGTCACCAATACATATCTCTAAGATCATAGTACATCTTGTTTGCTCCTGGATGTATGGAGTACTTAGACTTATGGGCCTCGTCCATTATCAAGGTCCTCACATCACCCTTCAAAGGAACTCATATTCGATCCAGGTAATACAATGCTCCATCACTCCTACGTTTTATCAGTTCATCTAGCCCTCTCTGCATTTTTGTCGGCTCACCAAATGCCTCCTTTTGAGCCGCTAGTATCTTATCCTTGATACTCAATTGAAGGGTCATGTTCATAGCTCGAATTCTCTTAGGTTTCACCCTCTCCTTCCTACTTAGTGCATCAGCTACTACATTTACCAAGATGGTAACGAATTTTGCCGTCATAGTTACTGAGCAACTCTATCCAGCGATGTTGACACATGTTTAGTTCCTTCTTATTGAAGATATGTTGGAGACTCTTGTGATCGGTATATATAACGCTCTTTGTCTCGTACAAGTAGTGTCTCCAGATCTTGAGAGCAAATACAACCGCACCCAATTCCAAATCATGGGTGGTGTAATTCTTCTCATGGATTTTCAACTGCCTAGATGCATATGCTATCACCTTACCTCTTTGCATCAACACGCAACCGAATCCTAGGCATGATGCATTACAGTACACTACAAAGTCTTCCGGTTCATAGGGGAGAGCTAGAACAGGCGCGTTACACAACTTATCCTTCAAAGTTTGAAATGCCAATTCCTGCTCCTCACCCTAATCAAATCTCTTACACTTCTGAGTCAAGATGGTAAGCAACTTAGCAATCTTAGAAAAGTTCTTAATGAATCGAAGGTAATACCCTGCTAAGCCTAGAAATGAACGAACTTCAGACGAAGTTCTAGGGGCTTCCCAATTCTTAACTGCCTCAATCTTGCTAGGGTCTACGTGAATACCATCACCATTAATCACATGTCTAAGAAACTATACTTATTGCAACCAAAATTTACACTTGGAAAACTTCGCATACATGTTCTCCTTCTTGAGTAGTTCCAAGACTAATCATAGGTGCAATTTATGCTCTTCTCTAGTTTTAGAGTAGATCAAGATATCATCTATGAACACTATCACAAACTTGTCTAGATAAGGTCTACATACTCGGTTCATCAAATCCATAAATACCGCTAGTGCGTTAGTCAGACCAAAAGGCAAAATTGTGAACTCAAAATGTCCATAACGAGTTCTAAATGCAGTCTTTGGAATGTCATCCTTGTACACTCTTCGTTGATGGTATCCGGACCTAAGATCTATCTTAGAGAAATACTGTGATCCTTGGAATTGATCGAATAGGTCGTCTATCCTAGGGAGTGGATAGCGATTCTTGATGGTCAACTTGTTTAACTCCTTATAGTCAATACACATTCTTAAGGAACCATCCTTCTCTTTGACAAATAATATCGATGCTCCCCAAGGCGATGAGCTCGGTCGAATGAAACCTTTGTCTTGGAGTTCTTTGAGTTGACCCGACAACTCCTCCATTTCAGAAGGTGTCAATCGATAGGGAGATTTTGCGACCGACATTGCTCCAGGGATTAACTCGATACGAAATTCGATTTCTCGAATAGGTGGTAATCCTGATAGGTCATCCAGAATTACTTCGGGAAAGTTTCTAACCACACAAATCTCTTCCTGTTTCTGCACTTTGACTTTTGCACTCATGAGATGCCTCACCTTCTCTTACGGTCTTTCTCCTATGACTCTAAGCACTTTGCCCTTTTGTAGTGGAATTCTAACTACTTTCTCATGGCAAACGATCTCAGCCTTGTGTTTGGATAACCAATCCATGCCTATGATCATGTCAAAACTCCCATGTTCAAATGGTATCAAGTCGATGTCAAAGACATGACCTTCTATCTCTAACCACGAATGACTTTGTTTATCTCTACTAGTTGACTACTAGCTATTTCAATCTCATAACTGAAATCTAAGTTACTAGGCTCTATGCCTAACAGACGTATGAAAGTAGTGGAAATAAAGCTATAATCGGCACCAGAATTGAATAGAGTCGTAGCATAGTGATTGTTTAAAGTGAACGTACCCGTCACGATGTTCGGGTCCTGGCGAGCCTCCTCTACTCCCAGCATAAATGCCCTTCCACGTACATGGTTTATGTTGTTCCCACGACATTGTCCCCCATTATTAGACAGATCTTGGTTTGGACAGTTTCCTCCTGGTCTTTGTGCTTGGTTCAGCCTAAGACATGCTGCCTTGAAATGATCAGTACCACCACATTCGAAACATGCTTCATGGGCAACATTTGGGTTTCTAGCATTTACTGGGTTCACCATCCTAGGTATCACTCTACAATCCTTAGCAAGATTCCTAAGGCGGTTGCAGTTAAAACAAGCACGACAAGGCGACTCAGGTGAGTGGTGCAGGTTACAGTTTACACACTTAGGAGCTGCACCAGTGTACTCTTTCCTCACCGGGTTAGCGGTTGTAACAAAAGCATTCCTAGTCCTAGTTCTCTTGCTATCATCTTTCACATTCCTATCCCTACTAGGCTCTCCACCATTTCCTCTCTTCTTAGGGTTCTTCTTTAGTGATCCATTCCTAATAGCTTCATTAGTTAGTGTACCCGCTTTATGCACAGCCATCTGAATTGTCGTTAGCTCAGTTGCTACCACCATCCCTCGGATTTGTGGAGCAAGGCCATAGATGTACCTCTCAATCCTTCTGTTTTAGGGGTAACTAGATGAGGAACTAACCTTACCAACTCATGGAACTTATTAGTATACACAGCATGGCCAGCCCCGACCATGGAGCCGTGCTTAGGATATTTATCCATTTAAGCGTTTAAGAAATTTAAAATTTCATGTTTTATCTCCGGAAGCCTAAATTTTTGATATTTTATTATATTTGATTTTCCCGTTTTTTTGCCAAATCGTGTCAAATTGGGTTTTATTAAATCATTGGGCTTAAAATAAATACTAGTTATGTAAAGTTTTTATAGTGTAAGTTGTAAAAAATAATACATATTAAACCAAACAACATTTCACTTTTTATTGTTCATACTAAACCCAAACCAAACACACCCTTATATTTTTATTCTGCCCACAAAAACCAAAACCAAAAACCTCATATATTTTCTAAAAGCCTACATATGATAATGGTTTATATACAATATCCAAACCACCACACAGTATCCAAAATATCTGGTGTACTCACTTCTCCTCTGTTTCTATTCGAGACACACCCTAAAACCTCTCAAAAATCACCACTTTAAACCTTGTTAAACACTTTCATTCAATCCCAAATCATTCATAAACTAACCCTCATCATTCCATAAGACTTTTAAACCACCATGCATAATTTTTCACAAGATTTTGATTTACAAAAGTTTTTTTGATTTTGGTGCAATTGGTGATACTAGGGTTTGATTACAAGTATTAATGCAAGATATTGGGTCATAAAAATCAAGTTAAGTTTTGATGTTGGTGTGGGGTTTCGGAAAAGGATTCAACCCCAAGGAGGGTTTGTGTGTTTTGATTTTCTTGCATTCCTAAGAGATTGTATGTATTTTTGTTTACTCCTTATGTTGATTTATTCTGTTTATGTATGCATGTATGTAATTCTATATTATGAATCCGTGAATCTTAGTGCATGTTGTGTTTTGAAGTATATTATTGGTTTGAGATGATTAATGATGAGGGTAGGCGAGTTTATGAGTATTCGCGATGCTTATGATGTGAAAAAACAGAGTTTTGAAGGGGTTTAAAGCTACCCGTATATGGCAGAAAACTAGCGAGTCGAGTTTGGGGGAGTTAAAATTTTTAAAATCGAATTTGGCCAAAGAATTATGATAGAGGGCGTCCATATGAACGTTTCGATATAGGGCACAACTTCTAACTCTCAAAAACGAAGATTTTGTGGCCGTTAGAAGTTAGGAAAGTGATAAAAAGTTCCAAGCAGCTCTTAATTTACAAGTATAGTTTTATGCAAATTTTTGTAGGGGCAATTTAGTCATTTTCTGTTGAGTTTTGGGTCTCGGGTAAAACTAAAAAGTTGTTTAAAATACCGTTTTACTTTTTCGCAAGGATAACTAAGTCTAAAAACGCATGTTAACGGGTCAAAAAGCTTAGGATTATATGCTACATTATTTTAAGAAAAATAAGGTTGTTGCAGATTCGAGAAAAGGGCATTTTAGTCATTTTCTGTGTTGTTCCAGGTCTCGAGTAAAACTAAAAAGTTGTCCAAAATGTTGTTTTATTTTCCGCGAGGCTAGTTAAGTTTAAAAATGCATATTGACGGGTTAAAAACCAAAGTTGAGATTTGTAAAACACTTTCACTTAAAAAGTCAAAATGGGTAAAAAAAAATTAAAAAAGATCACTAGATGGGTTAGAAGTTGTCTAGACTTAAAATATTCATAGCGAGGACTATTTTCGCGACTAATAAGTTAGACTTACACTTTCGTTCGTGTCTAGAAGTCTTGATCTTTAAAATGGGTTAAAATGAGTAATTTTCATTAAAAAAAATAAAGTTAGTCGGAATGGGTTAAAATGGAATATATCTTAAGGCGAAACACTTAGTGAGTATTAATATGTGAGTTCGGCGCGCACATGGATTCTACAATATAAGATTACATATATGTCTGAATATATATTTTATATACTTATGCAAGTTATGCATTTTCTTAATTATAGTCTTCTAATACGCTGAACACTAATATAGTTCGCGGTTGAGTTGTGGTCACCTTTCTTCCTTGTTGATCTCTTATTCGATATCTCTATTTAAGGTGATTTCATAGCCCTCTTTTTACTACTTAATTGTTTTACAAACTCTACGGGGTGAGATTACATGCTTGATTTCTTTGGACACAAGTACATTTAAAAACTGTATGTTATTTCGTGATCATATTATTGCCTAAGTACCATTGCCGCTAAGTCCCCTTTTATCATGAACCGTTAATTGCTATTATAGTAAGCGCGAGTGTTGTGGATAGATCTATTGGGACTGACAACCCCTGTCTGGACTGTGGTTTCTAGATAACCATTGACACATTTAACATTTGAGGTAATTAGTAAGATGTATGGCAATATCTGCATCTGTTTTGGGGCACAAACCTTGATTACTGGTTTGGATCGTAATGCATGTTAAGGTTCGGTGTCATGAGCTTAGGGCAATAATATATATTTCATTAGACTTGGTGAATCTGTTTCTCTTGTCTACAAATTTATTAATCTTGTGGTCCATTACTTATTTACTGTTAAACCTATGAATTCACTCAACTCATTTTGTTAGTTTTAGCAAGGTTATAATCTCAGGTGCTAAGTATAAGCTTGGATGGGAGCCGTGAGGATATCAATGGAAGGGATTTGTTTACTTGATTTCGATCCATCTGTTATCTTTTAATAACTTTATGTTTTTTTGAGTTTGTGAGTCATGTTTTTAAATTTATGTAAGACGAATCTTAAGTCATTTTGAAAACTATGGTCAATACTGAAAACTCTAATATTTCTATAATGATCGAATGTTACTTATTTGAAGAAACGTCTCTTTTTAGTCGTTTACTATTTTTGTTTATTGTTACTATGACGTGCACATCAATTTACGATTTGTTGCTACCAGATTTTGGGGTGTTACATGTAACAGCTTTTGCTACAGCCATCTGAATTGTCGTTAGCTCAGTTGCTACCACCATCCCTCGGATTTGTGGAGCAAGGCCATAGATGTACCTCTCAATCCTTCTGTTTTAGGGGTAACTAGATGAGGAACTAACCTTACCAACTCATGGAACTTATTAGTATACAGAGCATGGCCAGTCCCGACCATGGCGTGATTCCAAAACTTAGTTTCCAGGTTTTGCATCTCATTGATTGGACAAAATTCCTCCCTCATTAAAGTCTTAAAGTCTTCCAATGCCATGCCAACAGCGGTCTCTCGGCCTCGTGTGTAGATCTGAGAGTTCCCCCACGTAAGAGCCTTACCGACAAATGAACCAGTAGTGTACTTCATCTTTTGGTCATCTCCACATCTACTCATATCCTGAACTGACTCTATCTTCTCAATCCAATGGGTATAGACTATAACACCTCCCTTCCCGTCATACTCTTTTGGGTTACAAGCTAAAAACTCCATGTATGAACAATCCCTTTGGCCATTGTTCACAAAGACATTCATAACATCACCCTGGATGTTGTCATTGACAGCATCGCCGTTTTGATTCCTATTGTTCCCCTGATTGTTACCTTTGTTGCCTTCTTGGGCTAAGATAGTGGGAAGTAAGTTATGCAGCTGTTGTGCAATGATAGTGGAGAAGTCGGGGAATCCGTCAACACCATCATTCACCTCATTACCTTGACCACATATTTGACCACCTTGTTCATCAATCCCGCCATTACATTGATCACCAGTTCAACCTCTAGTTCTTTCACTTCCTCTACCAGTCCGTCCACTCGTCCTTCCACCTCGTGGTGCGGCAGTAGCTCGGCTAGCACATCGTGTCATCATTCTTGGCGACATTATCTAAATGAGGGTGAACATAGGTGATGTTCGGTAGGAGGGAAGGTTAGCTTATGGGTGGTCTTAATATACTATAATACACACACAAACACACATATATATATCTTATATGTATACATATATAATAAATAATATATATGTATACATATAATAATATATATGTATACATATCTTATATATTACATATATATATATATATACATATATATATATATATACGGTCCTAAGGTGTCGACATACATTTATATATATATATATATATATATATATATATATATATATATAGTATATATATAATATATATACATATATATATACGGTCCTAAGGTTGTTGACACCGATTTGTAATAAATCGTATTACCAATATACAGTGTGAACGTGATATATAAAATATTATATACATATACATATACATATAGATATACATATACATATACAAAGATATATATACGGTCCTAAGGTTCGACATACCAATATATAATATAGTATATAATATAATATGATATATTATATATAATATAAACATATATAAATATATAAAACATATATATATATAATATACATATAGATATACATACGGTCCTAAGGTGTCGACACTTATTTGTGTGAACGATATTACCAAATACATGTGAGTCGTGATACATTTATAACTATGTTGGTCACCGTATTTATACCCGTATCCTTTCCCAGTTGTACTCAGTATTGAGCTCACACATTTCAATGATTGACTTTTCTAATACGATAAACGATAAAACCATGGAAGCAAGTATAAGTGGAACACCACCACAATAGATCCATATATTTGCCAACAATATGAAGGTTTCTTAAGTTTATAGATCCTAGGCAAACCACCTAGTTCTATATAACCTTGGCTCAGAATACCAATTTGTCACACCCCGAATCAGGCAGAAACACGAGGCGTGACAAAGAATTAATTTTCACAACACAAGATACAAGATAGTGAAAAACTAAAATGCATTCATAAAAGTGTCATGACATTCTCCGACCCCAAGTAAGAACTTGAGTGAAGACAAGTCAAAGAACACATCACATAGTCTTAAAGCTTACAACCAAATTTCCACACAGGGAATGATGCTAGTCTCAAGATAACAATCCCCAAAATGCTTAAGTTCAAATAAAGTTTCATTGCATGATCTCTTAAAAGATGATCCATACAGGATGCTCTTAAGGTCTGCTAAAACTTGCAACTTGACTTCACTGATCATTAAAAACACCTGAAATTGATACTCGAAAAGGTCAACATAACGTTGGTGAGCTCGTAGGTTTGGCAGAAAACCCAGTTGTTGTGTCATAATTTTAAGTAGTGGACAATTGTGCAATATGACAGTGAATGCATGCAATAGATTAGCTTCCGACATAGCAGCACCTTGCTATCATAGATCTATAGATACATAACCAAAATGATACCAACGATTCTTAAAGTTCTAGCTCTTACTTTACTCACACCTAAATCCTACCAGCTGGAACTATACATAGGGCGAAAGATCCACAAGTTCACAAGATCACAAGATCACAAAACAAGTTCAATTCAAATCTCAGGTCATTCACATAGTAGTCATAGGCACATAGCATTGTCCAAAAAGATAAAAAGTTTCGCACAGTAATTAAAACAAGTTCAAAACAAATTTGAGTATTATTTCCCCCCAATGGAAAAGAGTTAATAAGTGGGGCTACGAGAACTCAACTTAAGAAAGAAGGTGATAAGTAGCAAAGATCTAGATTAAACAAGAAAATGCAACGACGTCCAGACACGACCTAGTCCAATTAATGTTCAATTTAGATCTATGCTTTCAAAAAGAGTTTAAGGTTGATGCATAGAGGTCAGATGTGCATTGTACGGTCACCCTTAACGTTATTTGTGGTGTAATGGTTGACGACTTAGATTCAAAGATAACATGTTCTAGTCCATACCTTAGTATAATATACTTATACTATTTAAGTAAAAATAGACAAATAATTTAAGAAGACTTAGAAAATAAATATTTAGAATATATATTTCGGTAATTCCATTCTGTAACCTTATTTACCTGGATTACTTGTATAGTTTATAGGAAATGAAATGTTTATTCATACAAAACAACTCAGCAAAGTAACATATTTTATAGCCAAGGCTCACAGACCAAAACCAAGCCTCGGTTTGGCTTGCTTTATTGGATCGTGGCCCATTAACCCCAAAATAAGCTACCCATAGCTTATTTTCAAGTCGTTGAGCTACGTTAGGCCTTAAATATCATAATAAGTTATAACCAAAAGCCACAAAATAAGCCGAACCACAATAAGGTTCTATTAAGCTTTCAAATAAGCTAGTAAGCTACATAGTTCCTTTAGATATCAAAATAAGCTATCAAAATACGCTTATAACAATAAGATACCATAGATAAATAACCAAAACCATGTTTCTTGATTCCCCTTTTTCAAACGAAAGTCAATAAGCTCATATAAGCCGAACAAACTTATTATTTAAGATAGAAAATAAATAAGCTACTTAGCATATAAATGTTTTTCAACCATCACAACCACGACATAAAAATGATAAACCCTTTCCCTTTCGTATCAAGTTCGAACCGAACCTAACACCCCTTTTTATAACTTTCGAAAGTTTTAGTTCAATATTTTTAGAAAATGCACCGTACAACCTTCATCTATGCATCAATATACATCTAAAAGTATAAGAATATTTAAGGAAAAGATGACTTACAAAGATGGTTTTGAAAGCAAGCCAAACACGAATTCAAAAACCCAAACGTTGTTTAAATGATAACCTGAATACTAGAATCAACCCAATACTCCTAAATCTCTATGTTCTTGATCAAAGTTGCAAAATTTTAAATGTATGTGTGTGTGTTAAAATCGGACAAGCAAACCAAAGAAGAGAGAAATAGTGTGTGATTTTTGAAAGAAATGAGGAACACATGATAAGAATCAAGACAAAAAGACTTGTACCAAGGTTGGGACACAAGGGATAAAAATTAGCTTCCTTGTTCCCTTCTGGGGCTGGACCGCGGGTGGGAATCTAAGGGAGGGTCGGGTTGCTTCGTTTTGTGTCGGGTTTTCTTAATACTCCTTAATCGCGATTTTAAAATGTTACTCAAAGATTCCTAGTATTTTTAATGAACTCAAAAATACTTTTCCATGAATTTAGAATATTTACATGACATTTTTCACAGTTAAACTTCCCAAATTTCGATTTGAACATTAACGGGCGTGTCGGGACTCGTTATTCGACATTTCAAGCTATACACGGGACAAACCTCCCGAAACGAGATCAACATAGATAAAATCATCTAAAAAGGATTAACATAAGCACATATATCTAAGATCACCAAGATAAACATTTATTCACCACCGTCAACACGGTAATTTGTTCTAACGGGAATGACAAAAGTCAAAAAGTCAAAGGACTAAAATAGAACATATAGATTCTAGAAAAGTGCAAGGGTTACAGTGGGTGTACGTGGATGTGTGTGGGTGTGCATGTGTCTATGTGCGTATGTGGGTGTTCGTTTACTCTATGAAACACATACTCTCTCTCTCTCTAAAACATCTCTCTATGTGTTTCTCTCTTTAGAAACTAGCCCAATCACAAGAATCATCATCCGTGTTATGAATTAAACGATCCTACACATAAGTAGCTAGAACATGCTATCGTTACACATTAGATGTTCAACGGATGAGTCAACATGTTATGGTTGTACATTAGAGGTCCAACGGATGAGTCGATATGTTATGGTTATACATTCGACGTTCAACGGATGAGTCGATATGGTATGGTTATACATTAGACGTTCAACGGATGAGTCGATATGGTATGGTTATACATTCGACGTTCAACGGATGAGTCGATATGGTATGGTTATACATTAGACGTTCAACGGATGAGTCGATATGTTATGGTTATACATTAGACGTTCAACGGATGAGTCGATATGTTATGGTTATACATTCGACGTTCAACGGATGAGTCGATATGTTATGGTTATACATTAGACGTTCAACGGATGAGTCGATATGTTATGGTTATACATTCAACGTTCAACGGATGAGTCGATACTCGATATGTTATAGTTATACATTAGACGTTCAACGGATGAGTCGATATGTTATGGTTATACATTAGACGTTCAACGGATGAGTCGATATGTTATGGTTATACATTCGACGTTCAACGGATGAGTCGATATGGTATGGTTATACATTAGACGTTCAACGGATGAGTCGATATGTTATGGTTATACATTAGACGTTCAACGGATGAGTCGATATGATGAGTCGATATGTTATGGTTATATATTAGACGTTCAAGTATTCAAGTACTCGTATGCATTCTAAATAGTTGTCTGCACAATTGATTGTGTTGTGGGATACAAGACATGTTACATAATTGAATATTTTTATATCTTCATACTGTGTAAATAGTTGTCTGCACAATTGATTGTGTTGTAGGATAGTGGCTCATATTTAAAGGGTGGGTAAGTGGCTTTCAAAGTGGGGTGTATAGCAACTTGTATTCTTAGTGGAATGTTGTGTATATAAGGGTTGTGAGTTGTATTCATATGCATAGAACCAAAATACAACAAACAATGTGGAACTTGAGAAGGATTATGGAGTTGCAAGCTTCGGCCCAGTCAACTACTTGGTCAGATGTTTTGAGTTTGTATTTCTGGAGGGCCAAGGAAGCTGACCTTAGGCTGGCACGCATGATCAATAATGTGAGTGTGAAGTTACGTGCTGCCATAGAAGAATATCAATTGTTTACTCAAGAACTTGAAGCTTCTCCTGGTTGGGTTGTGAACAAGGACAGGTCAATTGAGTACTTGCAAGAGCTAGTACAGAGAGACGAGGAGATGGTTCAAAGGTTGCAGGCCCTGGAAAGGGAGGTAGAGGAGAGGGCTGATGAGAAGATGCTTTTCATTGAAAAGTTGAAGGGGAATGTGCCCTTTGAATAAAAATGTGTATGTCAACACATTAATTAAAGTGTATGTGTGTTAGCTACATTGTTTAAGGTGTAGTCAACACTTAGTGTATGCTTTGTTTATTTACGTTTTTAAGGTGTGTTAATATTTGCACCATGGCATTTGTAATGTATACATTTGTTATAAATGGGTTTATATGTGAAGACTTATGTCTTGAATAAAAATGTGTATGTCAACACCATTGGCTCAATTATAACGATGATAGTCATAACAAAGGTGTGTTAATGGTTGTACATTAGAGGTCCAACGGATGAGTCGATATGTTATGGTTATACATTAGACGTTCAACAGATAAGTCGATATGTTATGGTTATACATTAGAGGTTCAACTGATAAGTCGAGATGCTCCCACCAGATGCTCCCACCAAATACTCCCGCCAAATACTCCCGCTAAAAACTTGCGCCAAAAACTCTTTTATACCATAAAAGTAGATACTATCACAACCACAAACATATCACACACTCTTACCATCACAACCATAAAAAGATGGTGAAAATGGTGCCACATGAAGCTTTTGCGTGTAGGTGTGCAGAAGGAGATGTAGTTTTCCGACAATTGTATAAACTTGAGAGTTATGGTAAACTATACTATGCATGTCCAAAATCAAAGGTGAACAATCACATGTTTTTTATTTGTGTAATATATAAACTATTTGGTTTAGTTGTTTAAAGAATGATTTACTTTACTATTTTCAGCCTCCATATCTTTTTGGATTTGGATTTTTTTTATGGAATAGGACCCGACTTCGTGAATTGATGAGTTCTCCTGGAGCTCCATCGACTCCAAGTTACTTTACAGGACATTCAACACCTCCAAGCTATTCTTCAGGACCTTCAACGCCTCCAAGCTATTCTTCAAGATCTTCAAGAAATGGAGAGTGCTGAAACTGCACAAGACTACACTTGCGGTGAAAAGATAAGGTGTAATCAAGGCCAACAATGGAACTGGCATATGCTTTCGGAACAAACACAAGTTTATTCGGCTGCAATATTCCTCGAAGTTCCTCAATGAAATGGAAAAACTTGAATTAAAAGTGCTGCTTTGTTTCGAACCAACATACTAAAACAGGGGCTAACTTTGTCAATTATCAAATGCTAAAGGGGTGAGACAAAATCAGTCCTCTAAATAGCTTAATAATAAAACATAGTAACTTAAAACTTTCCTAGGCCCACAAATAAACAAATACTGTACAGTATATATGCTTGTTGGTTGTCTTCTCCATCAAAGAACAGAGGCATACACTGTTTTTCAAAGCATCTAATAATAAGCTCGATCATTAGCATATAAGGTGTATATGTTCTTCATCATAAACACAACCTAATTTGATGCCCCTTATATGTTTGTTTGAAGGCTTAGACCGTCACCCGGTTCGCCCATGTCCAGGCCGTACCTATAGACTTTGACACAGACCGGATATCAAGCTACAAAGGTAGGCTAGTTGGGCCGGTTGGGGGGGGCCGAGCACCCGCCAGCCCCCCCACTGGCTCCGTCGCTGACTGAGATACGAAACAAGACAAAAAGTCCAGATTATAACGATCCCACCTACTCATAAGAATATGATGTGCTTTGGTATTACGCTTTAACAAATACCTACACCAAAAGTCGTATCATGCACATGTCTAGTGTACATCCCTACACTTAGCATTAGGTGTGTAACCATGTAAGACCATGTAAATTTCAAGTTCACTGTTCTCTACAATAAGTGGAGGAGATGCTTTTCACTTTTGTTTAGTTGAGTTGAAACCTTGCAAGTTCGTTATGATGTATGGTTGAGAGACATGTCAATATGTTACAATTCCATCTACATTACCGTAATTATGGTTCAATGCATTTGACGTGACATGATTAGAATTGAATATAGTGATCAATTAATATTCAGGCAATTGCCTAAGTATTTTCAAGGAATCCATATAATAAAAAACGTTTAGTGTATTTCATAAACCGTTTGGTAAAAAGTTCGTATATGTTCGTTTATTAATTAAATTAACGAATATGAAGAAGATTTTACATTCGTTTAGTTAAATGAACGAACATTAACATAAGTCTTGTCCATTTATTTAAGTTCGTGAACGTCCGATTATTCGTTCGCTTATGATCATATATTTGTTTATTATCGTCTATCGTATCTTTTTATTACAGTACTTCGTTTATAGTTTATTATTGTTTTACTTAAACAAAACAACACTTATAAAATACAATATTGTGTATATTTTTGTAATTTTATGTTTATTTACGTTCGATCATTTATGTTCGTTTGGTGTCTTAATTAAGGAGCATAACGAACATGAACAACCCTATTTCTTAATAAACTAACATGAACAGAATAATTCGTTCGTTTAAACGATCGTATTCGTTCATTTGTCCGGCTAAAATTTAACGAACGAACATGAACAAGACTCCGTTCATGTTCGTCCGGTTCACTTACATTCTCACTCGTACCTTTGTGCACTATTCACGACATACCTCTTTTGTTTTCATCTGGTGATCTCTATTAAAAGATTTAACCACTAATTATTCATGATTATAATTTTCAAAAAATTTGGTTGGACGAGCAGTTATTCGCTTGTTTTGGTGGGTTCAGATATTTTAGTCTTCTTGTGGTATGTCTAATGATCAGAACTGATGCAAAAAATTTATATGATTTTGGAGATTTGAGTTCGTGTTCTTTTTGGCATAGCATACTATGTATAAGCGCATGCATAAATCAACCATATATCAGATAAATTAGCCTACTTTTTGTTCAAGGATGAACACCAGCCACATTTTATTCCCATTGTATTATATGCACATAAGATCTTGATTATACAAGGATATGAATGTTACATCAGCAAAATAATACACATAACCTTGTCAACCATAAAAATAATTGAGTGAAACTATTAAATAAAAAATCTCAACAAAAATTCTTAATTAAGGAATCAATACAATTGTATTTCATATTCCCATTAGCAAGGAATTAATCGAATTTACAGGAACCACCCTCTTGAAATCCAAAGGTAGCGGGTAACAACCTTTAGACACAACATCTTCACACTCACATCCTTCATCGTGAGAATGACGTCCGCGACACTGATGACGACGAAACGGATGTCGACGTGCTACCATAACCCGACCCTAAAAACAAATCCGAGAGGGCGTTGCTCATATCCTGCGGGGCGTATTTTACAGCTCCGGAAAACTTCTTATCATTTCGTAACTCGCTACTCTTCTCATTATAAAACTCGCGATAGAGAGATAACAATTTTCTAGCAACCGAAACTTTAATCTCGTCCCTTAGCTTCCCATCGGGTATAACTACAGGCAACTGTTTCTTATGACACTCCTCAAAAGCTAGCGTAATTCGTTTGAATCTATCTCTAGCTTCTTCTGTCGACATAGCTGTATTATTTTCTGGAACTGCGTCTATGACGTGGCTCCAGGCTAACTTTTCGTAGCTAGCAGAAAACTTTTTGACTTCAGATTCGCGTTTCTCAATCCAGTCCTCGCCTAGAAGGTACCGTAAATCCGAGGACTGGACTTTTGAAACTATGTGCTGGAGGTTGTTAGCTAGGAATATATATGAATGAGATACGTCTTTGTAATGCTTTGATTTCCCGTCTAGCTTGCATACAAGTACGAATATAAGCCATGCGAACCATAAGGAAACTGAGGGTGAAGTTGAATTTTCGGAATACGATTTATCAAAGAATGTTTCGGGCATTAGTGATTTTTCGGAAGGTGGTGAGTCGAACAAGATATCGGATAAAACACAGTAGTCGCTTAGGAGAGTTAAGTAATTCATGGTTTCGATTGTGAATTTGTGAACACTGGCATTTGCTATCGTTGTTTTTAAGGATTCTTTGTTTAGTGAAATCTCGAATTCGGTTAGATCTGATATAACCGATTCTGCTAGCTTGATTAACGAATTATGCGCTTGGTTCACGATTGGTGATGTTGATGGAAAGGAGAACATCGATGTGATCTCTGGCCATCGGGTGGCAATAGCCGTGTACATATCAAGTGACCGAAAGATTCGTTGAGGTGATTTCTTGCTATTTTTCGCTACATTTTCTGGAAATGAAAACAAAGTCGAAGCTCCTTCTTTTATAATCTCGGAATAGCAAGATTCACGGATGGAATCAGACGATGCGAAAACTTGATCACATAAAATCCTCTCTCCGTAAAACAATGTTTTAACCGCAATCTTCACAGCATTTAACCAATCTTTTATTTTCAAATCTAGAACCTCAAAGTCCATTTTATGAACACGAGTCGGTTTCATCTTTTCGATTCCTAGCTTGTATATTCCTTCATCGACTATCGATTTGCGTATGATTATATAAATTTTCACACATTCTCGACCATAGCCAGACGAAATCATACACTCAGCTATTAGTTTCAAATCCGTCATGACTCCTTCAGCAGCATCTTCAACTCCACTAATCAGCTCTTCAGCCACTCGTATTTCATCATCAGATTCGTCAATAAAATCAGATAAACTAGATCTAGCAGAAGTCCGCGAAGATCTAGTAGATACTGACTCTGGATCGAGTTGAGCTCGATTCAGAGAAAGTATTTGATAAAACTCTTTTTCTAGCCGTTTCATCGCGATTTGCATGAGATGTTGAGCTCTAATTAGTAGTTCCGAATTTGAATTCTCGGCTACTAAGGCGTGCATGGCCTTATGCAACTTATTAACAAGTTTAATAAACTCTATAGCCTCTCTACGATTCTCATAAAATAGAGAAGTGACCTTGGCATAAGTCGAGGCTTCGGGGTCCCATTTCACGATGAGGGGCTCGACTACTCCGAGGGTTTGGACCATCACCGAGTCGGATAAGCTACGAGTCGGTGCTGGTAAGGCAAAACGTGATGGAGAAGGATAGTGAGCAATGAATGAAGATGAAGATCGTTTTGGTGACAATAAGCTAAATTTCTTCATATGTTTTGTTGTTGAATTATGATATAGATTATATGAATATATTGAAAGTGATATTGAATGTGAAAAATGTGTTTGTATGTATTGAAAGTGAGTAATGCGTGTGAGATATATGGGTATATATAGAGAACCTCAGAAAAGTAAAGCCGCAAGTTGGAGACATAATTTCTGGTATTGGTATAACTTTTGACTTTTTATTTTGTTATTGTGGGAAACTCGAATGTTCCTCCGTGCACTATTTCTTCATATCCGAACTTAACGTATCATAATAAAATATTTTGTTTTTCCAAAGAAAAGTCTTACCATTAATTCATTAGTTGAGATTGTTTATATGAACTCGTGTGTAATTCATGCTGTCTCATTGATTCATATAAACTTGTGGCTAGGAAGCAACAATACCCACAAGTATGCATGAAGAACACCCAATACACGCTGATAGTTTTCTTTTAAAATAAATTGTAGTTTTCTTTTAAAATAAATTGTTTGCAAGTGAAACAGGTAAACCTTGTATTATACTATTATCATTTGCATACTAAAAACTTTAAACTTGGTTACATTATGTACACTTTTAGAAAGCAACAATTAGATAAAGCAAAATTTGAAAGGACAAGTAAGTTTGTTTATGATTAGATAACAGAAAATTAGTGAGATGAAACTAGCTACTATATAAAATAATTTATTAATCCAAAAGCTATCGTTAATTATATTTTAATTTGTTTTTTAGCGTGATAAGACTAGTAAATTATATTATGTTCTAATGCGTCAGAGATGAGGTTTCGTAATAGCTGGTGACGCGTTTTCAAATGTGGCAAAGGTAATTGCTTACGTGGATTAGAGTAACTAACAAGCAACAACTAGTTCTTTTTAAGCATTTAATATGAGTGTAAATGTGTAATCTTATTATTTATAGGTTTTTAATCTGTCATTATATTTACTATTCATTTGAGTTTGATATAATGATGGAGATTAATCTAAGATTTAATTTTATTTAATAGATAATATTAAACCATAAAAAACATCCACCACCCCTTATTACTTTTGTGTTTTTTAACTAAAACATACTTTCATTTTTATTTTTAAAAATCACATATCGCAAAAACCGCAAAACGTTAAGATACATAAATTACACCATCGTGACGAGCATTAAATTATCTTTCAATAGAAGGGCACTTTCATATACTTTCGACAAGTTTTTTTTTTGTATTTTTTTTTGGTGTAGTATTTTGTTTGATATATCACGTGTGATATTACACTAATCTGTAAGTTAGAACACTTCACATGCTTTCGTAAAGCGGGTATAAATATTTGTGTGGAACTTCAACTGACTCATCGTTTTTTGCAATGAAAAGTATATATCCTTAGCTTTTCAACTATTTATCATACATAATTTTTGGACCTCCAAATCAAAACAGTTTATTTTGATTGTGGTGAATATCGACGAATTTTATTTTTTATCATCAAACCTTCTTGAAGTATCACATGTTGATATAACAACTATTTGTACGTTTGAACATCAAACATGATGTCTGAATGAACGTAAGTATTTATGTAAAACATTAATTGTTCATCATTGTTGACATTAAAAAATAAACATCTTTACCTTTAACTTATATAAAATAATAATTTGTGAAAATTTAATTCAACACTATTTTCAATAACTACTGTTTTAACTTTTTTAAATCCTACTAACAGTATAATATCACAAGTGATATATAACATTGATTACATGTTAAGAATTTCAAAAATAACCACAGTTAGTGCCACATTATATTGCTTTATCACATGTGATTTTAATTATATGTAGAATATCATGATAATTGTCTCATTATATTACTTTATCACATAAGTATTATTTTAATTTATTATCAATAAGTGACTACATACAATATCTGGGGTAATAAATGTTAAGGTCAAGGGTGAATCTTACTTTTTAAAAGTATTGGTATAGGTTAGTGGTTAGGGGTCTACGAGGTTTTGGTATAGGGTGAGTGGTTAGGGTTTTGGGTTTTTAGGGTATGGATTTAAAGTTTATGTATATTTATCATTGCCGCTTTTACACATGTAGCGTTTCGAGGTTTAGGTTTTTGGTATAGGGTGGTGGTTAGGGTTTAAGATTTTGGTATATATTTAGTTTATGTATATATCCTGTGATATTTATAACCTAGTGGTTAGGTGGTTTAGGGTTATGGTATAGGATTTGTAGTTAGGGGTTTATAGTTTGTGGTATGGGATTAGTGGTTAGGGAGGAGGTTAGGGTTATTGCATAGGGTTTAGTGGTTATGGTTTAGGGGTTTTTGTTTAGGGTTTTATGGATAGTGTTAGGGTTTTTTTGTATAAGGTTTAGTGTTAGGGTTTAGGTTTTTGGATAAGTTAGGAATATATTGTGGATTTATACCTGTGGTTAGGGTTTGATTTTAGTATAGGGTTTAGGATTTATGGTATAGGGTTAGGTTTTTGGTATAGATTTGTAACGTATATGATTTATAATCACTTGTGATATTATACCTAGTGGTTAGGTGTTATACCTAGTGGTTAGGTATTTAGGGTTTTTGGTATAGGGTTTAATGGTTAGCGGTTTAGGATTTTTGGTATATATTTTAAAGTTAATGTATATATCAGTTGTGATATTATACCTAGTGGTTAGGGATCTAGGGTTTAGGGTTTTTGGTATAGATTTTAAAGTTTTATGTATATTTCATTTGTGATATTATACCTAGTGGTTAGGGGTTTAGGGTTTTTGGTATAAGGTTTAGTGGTTAGGGGTTTAGGGTTTTGAGTATAGGTTTTAGTGGTTATGGAGGATGTTTAGGGTTTATGGTATAAGGTTTAGCGGTTAGGTGTTTAGGATTTTGGTATCGGGTTTAATGGTTAGGTGTTTAGGGTTTAATGGTTAGGTGTTTAAGGTTTAATGGTTACAGGTTTGGGGTTTTTGGTATAGAGTTTAGTGGTTAGAGATTTAGAGTTTAGTGGTTAGAGGTTTAGGGTTTTTGGTAAAGGTTTTAAATTTTAGTTATACATCACTTGTGATATTATACCTAGTGGTTAGGGGTTTAGGGTTTTTGGTATAGGGTTTAGTGGTTAGGGGTTTAAGGTTTCCGGTATAAATTTTAGAATTTATGTATATATCATTTGTGATATTATATCTAGTGGTTAGGGGTTTATGGTTGTTGGTATAGAGTTTAGTGGTTAGGGGTTTAAGTTTTTTGGTATAGGGTTTAGCGGTTAGTGGTTTAGGGTTTAGTAGGGTTGTAAACGAACCGAATATTCAGTGAACATATCATGAACCGTTCGGTAAAAAGTCCGTTCATGTTCGTTTATTTATTAAATGAACGAACATGAACATTATTTTACATCCATTTAGTTAAATGAACGAACATGAACACAAGTCGCGTTCGTTCGTTTATGTTCATGAACGTCCGATTAGGCATTTATTAACGTTCATATATGTTCATTTATATGTCTATGTTCGTATATCATATCTTTTAATTGTATACTTTTAAATCCGGTATGTTTAAATAAAACGACACTTATAAAACATAATATTATCCATAAGTTGATAATATTTTATGTTTTTTTCTACGTTCATTTATGTTCGTTTAAGGTTCGTTTAGTTTCTTAATGAACGAACATAAACGAACATGAACAACTCATTTTCTTAATAAACGAACATGAACAAGAAAATTCGTCCGTTTAGACATTCGTGTCCGTTTATTTGTCCGGCTAAAATTAAATAAACGAACATGAACAAGGCTCCGATAGTATTCGTCCAGTTCGTTTACAGCCCTAGGGTTTAGTGGTTAGGTGTTTAGAGTTTTTGGTAGGGTTTAGTGGTTTATGTATACATCATTTGTGATATTATACCTAGTGGTTAGGGGTTTTGGGTTTTGGGTATGAGCTTTAGTGGTTATGGGTTTAGGGTTTTTGGTATAGGTTTTAAATTTTATGTATACATCACTTGTGATATTATACCTACTGGTTAGGGGTTTAAGGTTTAGGGTTTTAGGTATACGGTTTAATGGTTAAGGGTTTAAGGTTTTTGGTATATATTTTAAAGTTTATGTATATATCACTTATGATATTATACCTAGTGGTTAGGGGTTTATGGTTTTTGGTATAGGGTTTAGTGGTTAGGGGTTTAGAGTTTTTGGTATAGATTTTAGAATTTATGTATATATCACTTGTGATATTATATCTAGTGGTTAGGGGTTTAGAGTTTTTGGTATAGAGTTTAGTGGTTAGGGGTTTAGGGTTTTTGGTATATATTTTAAAGTTTATGTATATACCCCCTCCGTCCTAAAATAAATATCCAGTTTGACTTTTCAGTGTCAAACTAGTTCAACTTTGACCTTAAATATATTCTTTTATGTTATGTAATACTTTATGAAAATTATACCAATGAAAATACACTTAAAACCCAATCCATTCATATATTTTGCATCAATTATTATATAACACACACAAAGATACGTAAGGTCAAAGTTGAACCAGTTTGACTCTGAAAAGTCAAACTGGACACTTATTTTGGGACGAAGGTTTGAAGTTTATGTATATATATCACTTGTGATTGTGATATTATACCTAATGGTTAGGGGTTTAGGGTTTTGGTATAGAGTTTAGTGGTTAGTGGTTTAGTGGTTAGGGGTTTAAGGTTTTTGATATAGGGTTTAGTGGTTAGGGAGGGAGGTTTACGGTTTTTGGTATCGGGTTTAGCGGTTAGTGGTTTAAGGTTTTGGTATAGCGTTTAGTGGTTATTTGTTTAAGTTTTTTGGTATAGGGTTTAGTGGTTAGGGGTTTAGGGTTTTTGGTATAGGTTTTAAGTTTATGTATACATCACTTGTGATATTATACATAGTGGTTAAGGGTTTAGGGTTTTTTGTATAGGGTTTACTAGTTAGGGGTTAAAGGTTTTTGGTATAGATTTGAAAGTTTATGTATACATCACTTGTGATATTATATCTAGTGGTTAGTGGTTTAGAGTTTTGGGTATATGTTTTAATGGTTAGGGGTTTAGGATTTTTGGTATAGATTTTAAAGTTTATGTTTATGATATTATACTTAGTGGTTAGGGGTTTAGGGTTTTTGGTATAGATCTTAAAGTTTATGTACATGTCACTTGTGATATTATACCTAGTGGTTAAGGGTTTAGGGTTTAGTGGTTAAGGGTTTAGGGTTTTTGGTATAATATCATTGATAGATAACGTATGAAAACAAAAGCAACCGATTAATAACTGCCAAAAAACGTCTTAAAACGGCCAAATACGTCTGAACACGGGCGAAAACGGGCGAAAGCTGACAAAAACGCGTGAGAGCTTAAGAAAACGCGCGAAAGCGGACGAAAACACGCGAATGCGGACGAAAGCGTGCGAAAATCTATGAAAACGTAAGAAAACATGCGAAAACGTAAGAAAATGTCAAAAAACGGACGAAAATGTGTGAAAACAAAAGAAAACGTGTGAAAACGAAAGAAAACAAAAGAAATCGGGCGAGATCAAACATATCACAAGTACGCAGCGGAAAGATCAAACACGTATAGAATTATGTAATTAACAAGAGATAGATATATACCTTT